>JAGDQP010013038.1:0-18339 GCA_022664845.1 Lepisma saccharinum | reverse complement strand
ACATGAACTAGTGTATTTTCTGACACAATACATTAATCTATTACTAGATAGGGGACGGGGGAGGGTGGCAGAGTAAATTTAAGGACTTGTCAACATCTCCTCGGTTACCGGTAGATCTATGGTAAAGATATCCCTGTGCTATGCGCACGCGCCGTGAACCACGCATGGCGGATTTCGAGGTTGCGCTCCACATATTCTCGACCCACGGCATGAACTGAGATGGGGTTCTCAGTCCGACGCTCGACAGTCTTTACCTCCCAAGGTTAGGATGAGTAGACGTACTGATTTTCACACGATAGTACTGTTTTCTAGAAGGTTGTCCTGCGTGATTCGAAAGGGTGCGTATTATTAAGAAAGGCCCTTTCTTTTCACAATGTCTTGTTTCCATCTTCTGATAGACTTTCGTTTTTGTGATACTGATAAACAAAAAATGAATGCCCATATTTTTCTTCATGGTAATTCTTTCGTTTTTGTTTTCCTGTCTTCAGATCAATTAATGGTAATAGTGCGTTTTCAGGATTGTTCAGGCTGAGTCAGTGTTCGATTTGTAGCGGGGAATGGTTGGGATTTCCCCCTCTCTGCAAAAATCTTCCCTGGTTCTCTGTCTACCTCTAGCCTGGGATATGGAAGATGGGATAGGGTAGACGGAAGCATGTTGGAAGATAGCCAACCAGGGTCTAGTTTGTAGGTATCATCCTGACATTTTCCTGGTGTGATTGAGGAAACACCGTTGAAAACCCTTTGTTATTGGAACAGTCACAGTGTTTTCTTCGATTGGAAACATTGCCTAGATTGTGACATTTCCCAAACCACTGATTCTTTTCCCCTTTAGTGGTTTCTCAAGGAAAATAAATACGGTACAAGAATAAACCGAAGACAATTGAAACTCGAAAGAACATTTCAAGAGATATTCGCTGTCTCTCACAAGATACACTTAAGAAAAAGACGAAGTGCAGTATCTCCAACTAGTAAAAGTAAGGATGCATGGGGTAGGTATCAAACCAATGTTTTATTTTTCCCACAAATAAATCTCCACAGATCAAGTTTCCAGCACATAGGCCTACATTAGTTTATATTGTAAGCTAAGTAGTTTGCCAGCTACCGCCAATTAAAATATGTTCATTACTTTTGGTACTTGCTGTAGAATAAGAGGTAGGAGCGGAAGTTAGAATGGTTTGAGAGGCTGGAAATAGTTTCGAGGCAAGAACAACACATATTAGAAGTAGAAATATGTAATTGAAAACAAAGCAATCGATGACAACGTCGTGTAAAGAAGATTTAAAAGCAAATGGGGTAAACTTGAAAAATGAAATTAATAGTTAAATGAAAAGTCACCACGTTGAATCGTAGTAGGAAACAGAGAGACAAAGAAGATTTTTTTCCCCCATGTATATGCAAAATATACTAAAGATTTTGGATTCTCCCACAAGTAGTCTGATTTTCAAAAGCATCTACTGGAGTTTTGACGGGCCTAGTAGATGCCTTCACTACAGTCCATTCAGTGTACGACTTTCAATGGTTCTGAACCAAGAAACCATTGGAATGGACAACAGTACATTGATAGGCCCTCGTCGCCTAAGGTCTCATTGCATCGGGATAAAAAAATCTAATTCCATTGAGATTTCTTCCGGCGGGTTTTGTTCCAAGGCGACGACTCCCTTCCCGCCGTTGCCCTCGATGCAATGTCAGCGACCTAGTATGGGAGATTCAGTGTCAAAGATTTTCTGTGGAGTGATGATTGAATAGCGGTGCTTTTTACTGCGCCCGTACTCCCGCACCGCGAGAATACATCTTAAAACGTCGGTGAAGTACCCCTGGCCTCTCATGGTGATCTACTATGGAGGCAGATCATCAAGGAGGCCGGAAGTAATACTCTCACTGACAACTCAAGATGTACGATCGAAATTAAATACCTTCGGAAACTGAAAACATCGCGTAGAAACGTTCCTTCATTGTTGTTCCATTTAAATACCTAAAATAAAATTGTGAATCAACAATGTGCTAGCCATTGTTGATGTACAGCAATGAATGTAAAAGGATTGGAATAATTCTTTCTTTTCACTTTCATTCTACGTATATTCCGGTTGATTCCATATCTTTTTTAATTTATTATTGATGAATTCATTAGAATATACTTAATATTACTTTTAATGTGAACAAACACAGTACAAAAGTATTACTTACCCTGGAAGAAAACGACATCCATTTTCTGATGCACGAAGTTCAAGTTCACCAGTGGAGAGTAATGCAAGGTCCTAATCCTGTTATCAGTAATCCTGACAGAATTTATCCGTGTTGTTTCTTAGTTTCACCGGGAAGAATTCTAGGATGGTGCCTAGGCAGTTGCTTTTCCCATCTCTTTCAAAGAAATTCTGCGTGCCGAGAGTCGTTCCTCAGAATTATTTTCATGGAGTTGTATCACATCTGTGTGTTCAGCCCATAGAATAGACCAGTGTTCGATTTGTTATAAATTACGAAGGGGGGATTGTACAATTAGTAGTTGCTGGTAAGTTTGAACCTACTATCTATTTGGGTAGAAATACAAAGATTTTATCCCTGGTTGGGATGATATTCTTGGTCAACAACCGGGGCTGAAATCCTCTGGTACCAGGGAAAATCCCCGGCATCCCCCCTGGCAAATCGAACACTGGAATAGACTGTAAGGGAAGACCCATTCAGCAGGAAGATTTTTTTGTTAAAAATAAATCCTATGTCCGTCATAACTCCAGTAGATGCTTTTGAAAATCAGACTTTTTCATACGGTGACATTTTGGAAGTTTTCCCGACTTTTACACCCATAGCTTGTTTAAAAATTGTCGCTGAACAAGATGGCTCGTTTTTTAACTCTAATAGTCCAAGGAATAACATTTAAAACAAATTTTGATGTAACTTTATAAACGAAGATGGGGCAAAGGTCTATTAATTAATTATTTTTTTAAAAAGTAATTTTCTGGTTTCTCGCATGCAATTTCCGAACGGATACTTTAGCTTAGATCCATAGGATTCCTCTGAATATTCTGGTGCGAATTTGCGAAAAAAAATAAAACCGCTACAGTAGGGAAGACCGGGGCTGGTTGACGAACTGCATATAACTCCTCTATTAATTAACATAATGCGCTGTTGCTGCTATTATAAAAGGGCGACCTGGGGATGTTGCTGCCACCTTCATACGGAATTTGTAACTTACGGAGAATGGCGTCTAGTAGATAAAGACTGTTTTTGCCCGTCTGGTATTTTTTTCAGTTCACCGTTACAACATTGCAGAATTGTCTCTTCTTGGAATATAGAGGTAAGTAATATAGAATTAGTTAGATCTGAACTTTGTTGTTATGAATATTCAAACAATAAAACGTAAATGCCAAACAATTGCTGAGTAATTACGACTTTGTTGCACAACATGTGCTTGGGGTTAGTTGGCGTATAGCATTTGGGGATGGTTGGCAAGTGCGCCAACCAACCCCGTGTGGAATATTATGTTGTTTTACTTTTATTGTTACGTTGTTCGTTTTATTGTTATGTTGTTTACAGTTCTATCAATCTTTTAAAAAATATGTCAACGCTGAACTGGACTCTTGGATGGTTAATAACCCAGGGAAAACAGTGTCAATATATGATGTCCCTGGAATTGTCAATAGTGCTATGCCACATGCTCTAACACCTTCCAACATCTTATCAGGATTTCGGGTTTCTGGCTGCTGCCCTTTTAATGTAAACATATTTAATGACTCAGAATTTCCCCCCAGTTTTGTAACGGACAGACCAATGGAAAATGTGCCTGCTCAAGAATTAGAAGCGGAAAGTGAGGATGAGCCTCCAACACCAATAGAAGCTGCTGTACCTATAACATCAGCAACTGGACAAGCCACAACACCAACATCAAGAAGCAGCCACAACCAATCAAAGCTATCTCCAAAAGAGGTTCGTCCATTTCCGAAAGCTGGCCCCAGGAAAGAAGCTCGTGGTAATTCCAGAAAGAGAACATCGACTATCTTAACCGACACGCCTGTAAAGGATGCCCTCGCTGAGAGAACAGCAAAGTCAAGGCAAACCAAAGCTACTGCTACTTCCACTGAAGCAAAGAAGACTCGTTTTGGGAAGAAAAAGAAACAGAAGAATGGAAGACAGACATCCAGAAAGGACAAGAAAAAAGAAGAATCTGATGAAGAGGAAGATTTCTGCATTGTGTGCTTGAATGCATACACCAACAGTCGTCCAGGCGAGAATTGGATCCAGTGTGTGTCTTGCAGAGCATGGGCGCATGTAGACTGCACGGATGATTCGCCATTTTACACATGCCATAACTGTGACTCTGAATTTTCTGAATAGGCCTAATTCTCAGTGTCAAGCATAATTTGTATGTGCTCTTTTGTTACAAAAATAGCTGTAGGCCTAGGTATTGCTTTTCTTACTTTGTGAAAAGTAGGAAATAAACTGCGTTTCTCGATAATTCAGTTAAAAAATATCTTAATCTCTCTTAGCTACTTTGTGAACAGCAGGAAATAAACTGCTTTTCTTGATAGTTCAGTTATTTTAATTACATTTTGAAATAATATTTAGAATAAGCCTACATCAAATCCTATTAAAACTGATGCGGTTTGATAATCTTGTTGCTTTCGATGTCATGACAACCAAGCTAGAATGAAAGAACGAAGTTTTCATATTTCATAATGCTGATTCTTTTATAGCCTAATGTTGCAAATTAAAGCCATTTCAAAATTCAAACAAATAGCCTACTTCATTGCATATATAGAATTTAGAAAAATCACGTTTATTACTAATAAATCCAATTTTTGTTTGTGTTTTGTTGCTTACGGTTTTCGAGGAATATATATATATATATATATATATATATATAAATGTACTACATTGGATTCCTAGAGAAAAGAAACGACCGAGATGATGTCCAAATGTAAGATGGGTAGATGAAATCAAGCGTTTTTCAGGAGCTACATGGATGAGGATATCAGCAGACCGAGATATGTGGAAAGAAAAGGGGGAGGCCTTCATCCAGCAGTGGATAGAAAACGGCTGAATATGATATATATATAGGGGTTGGACAAAAAAATCTAAAAACACGTCATACAGGACACGTAAGTGTGGCCCGCCACTGTACACCACGTGTTGCGGTTGCCGATCGTGTTTTGTTTTCAATGTGTCATGTGGACCTTCCTCTTCCGTCAGCAGTACCCAGTTCATCTGTGAGTGTCGTGGTGTGCAAGTGGTGCGGTAAAATGGGCAACCTGACAGACTTCCAAAGAGGCATGATCGTTGGTGCCCGTCTGGTTGGAGCTTCAGTGACAACAGTGGCGACCATTGTGGGGGATCGACAGGCACTGTGTCCAATGTCACGAGGGCATAC
Organism: Lepisma saccharinum; assembly: GCA_022664845.1. NCBI lineage: Eukaryota > Metazoa > Arthropoda > Insecta > Zygentoma > Lepismatidae > Lepisma > Lepisma saccharinum. The sequence continues at coordinate 12,980 of JAGDQP010013038.1, read as the reverse complement.
ACAATGCATGGGCAAACAACGTCTGCAAAGCACAACAGTGGTCGAAAGACAATCCTGTCCGATAGGGACAGGAGGGCATTAAAACGGATTGTAGCAGCTAAAAAGCAGACCACTGCAATGAAAATTACGTCTGAACTCAATTCCGGCCTGCAAAACCCGGTTTCATCAAAAACAGTGCGACGGGAACTTCATAAAATGAAAATTCATGGCAGGGCCGCGATCGCCAAACCTCTGGTCACAGCAGTAAATGCGAAGCGGCGTATCCAGTGGTGCAAGGACCACAAGGAGTGGACGCTTGATCAATGGAAACACGTAATGTATTCCGGTGAATCGACCTACACCTTGTTTCCAACAACCGGTCGTGTTTACGTATGGAGAACACCGTCGCAGGCCTATGATCCAGACTGTCTGCGCCCAACTGTAAAGCATGGGGGTGGTTCTGTTACAGTATGGGCAGTGATATCGTGGTTTTCTGCAGGTCCCATCATAGCCCTGCATGGAATGATGAATGCTAAGGCGTATGAGGCCAGTTTGGGGGACCAGGTTCCACCCATGGCCCACACATTGTTCCCGGATGGTGATGGCATCTACCAAGATGATTTGGCACCCTGTCACGCTGCAAAAACCGTGCAATCATGGTTTGAGGAGCATGACCAGGAGCTATCACACCTCCCCTGGGTCCCATAATCACCAGATCTGAACATCATTGAACCATTGTGGTCTGTGTTAGAAAGGCGTGTTCGGTCTCATTACCCTTCACCATCATCCCTTAAGAAACTGGAGCATGTTTTGGAGGAAGAATGGTACAACATTCCACACACCACGATTCAGGAGCTGTATACGTCCATTCCACGTCGGATCCAAGCTGTTTTAGACGCAAAAGGAGGCCCCACACCATACTAGGTATGATTTTCACACTTTTTCAAACGTTTTAGATTTTTTGTCCAACCCCTATATATATATATGTAGGCTATAGGTTTATTTGAAAAGTATGGCAACTAGCCCCACACTACCAGCCAATCAGCCCCTTACTAGGGGCCGGTTGGCATACTCCATTTTAAAAGAAAGAAAAATGTATTTCTCGAAAACTGTAAGCAACAAAACACAAACAAAATTTGGATTTATCAGAGGAAACCTTGGTCTGTCCATACACGTCCATTACATTGCAACGCAGTGCACTATCTGCTCATAAAAAATTAAAGAATGAAAAGTTCGCCAACCAGCCCCGGTCTCCCGTAATGAATGACCTCTCGCATGCGACGTGAATCATATTATATATTCGTATAAGGTTGTAGAGGATAACATTCGTAGAAGTATGGGAAAAAGCCGCCAAAAGGGAATATTTTGTAACAACTTAACATCATCCTCAGGAACCTACTCCTGTAAATCATAGTTAGATTGTTCTTCAAAATCGACATCTCGGTCGAATTCATCGTCCATTACCCTTCGCATTTCCTTCTCAGATACCTTGTTGTCATGTTGCACGCAATATTTAGAAGAAAAAATACAAACAAACAACAAAATTACGTCCATTAAATGAAACGCAGTAGCCCGGGAACACGTTTGCAGAAGACCAGACAGCATTCATTACGCAACGACACTGAAAACAGCTACTGAGCTCTAAAGAACACCGCCTTGCACTCTTTAATGATATCACTGAACTGGATATCACTCATTGAAATAAAAGCATGGTTTAACGTACAGAGTTATATAAACGTAATAGTTACCCAAATTTGTTCTCCTAAATATATCGAACTCTTGTAAATCTTGCTAAGTTATTCGACAATCTTCTGTTGGTATCGTCGGACAAAATGGCCAAAGGGTAAGTGGGCATGTAATGTGTGGTTAAATTTTGGATTGTGCTGTTTATATGCGTCCAGTGTTCGATTTGTGGCGGTGATGGTTGAGATTTCCCCTTCTTTGCAAAAATCTTCCTAGTTCTGTTTACAGATATGTATCTCTAGCCTGGGATAGGAACGATCCCAAAATACCGTATAACTTTTCAGGAGAAGAAATAGATTTTTAAGTACGTTTGGCAGAACGCCATACAAATATACTAATACAGATTTTTTTCTCCCGATACTTAAAACTTAAATGCAAGGAAGTGTGCTGTAACTTATGCCAGATGATAAAGGCTAGCAGGAACTGTATAAAGTAGATCTGTAACCCAATTTTCATAAAAATGAGATATGACGTAATGTCAACCTACCGACGATTTATTTTGGTTTAGGCTAGAAAATATTAATCCTAGGTTTCCGTCAGGGGTGGATATTGTTTTTAGTGATTTTGTCTACTTGCTTAAAGTTCAGAAATACATAACGTTTTTATGCTTGAGAGTTTGACACTAGTTGAAGATCCCAAGCAAAAACTACTAAAGAGGTATAACTGTGGGTTTTTACCAGTAATACTTCAGTCAAAATTGAACAATCTTAAAGAACGTGGTTTAAAATATACTTCAAATTGTAAGAAGCACGTTTCTCCATTTTATTCGACAGGTTAAAATTTGTAAACAAAATCATAGGAAAACAAATAAATAATGGTCTCCCTTTTGATGAAATTACAAATCTGAGAACATATGTAACTTCTAGTGAAGGTAAAGAATGGAACACTGCTAATACTGGAGTAAATTTGAGAAGGGTTTAAATATTCAAATATTTTAAAGATACGTTCATTCCTTTCATAATATTTTACCAGTCGTAAAATTAATTTTTTGTGCCTACCAGCACAGAAAGGGGGGGTTCTCAATAATGAATAATTTGTAGACAAACTGAAAAATCACAATTAAAAATTGAAATTCTGATGCATTTAATAATCACGTAATGTATCTTCAATTTACGTACAGTGAATTTTGGGAAAAGATTTTACAAAATGAGAACAACTTCGAGCTATACACTCAAATGAAAAATATGGGTCTAATACAAGTCGTAAAGATTTTGTATCTTTTTCTAAAATATAAAGTGGAACAACATGGAAAAATACTGTTCTTAGTATTTTGTTAATCTGTTTCAGCACCTGGATACAATTTAGCATAATGCTGCAACGTTAATAATGGTTTAATCTATTCATTGTGCTAGCAATTTTATCTGCTTAATGTTTTGTTTCGCAAGGTGTTCGTAATATGTTACACAGATTTTAGCAATCCTAACTGCGATCTCTGTAACGATTTTAATTATTCATTTATACTAGAAACTGTCTTTGAATAATAAACATACTGTTATGAACAGTGATAATGTTAACTCTATATGGATGAATGTAATGTCTATTCAAGCCACAGTAATTTAAAATGTTGGTGAGTTTCAAATCATATCTATAGAAAAATATGGATATCAACTATCATGAAAGCGTAAATTATAATTAGAATAATAATATTGTTTTGTAGTATTGTAGAATGAGAATATAACTCGAAGTAAAATAATTCTGCATTTTTGCTTGATTGCAAAATTTTAAGAGTTCAAATAAGTCTGCATTAGATTTCAACTTAACACCATGTTTAGACTTAGCGATAGTGATCTCAATTGATTCATCTGAGCTGGGGATTTACCATGGTTATTTCAGAAGCTTTGTTTGACTCCAAGTTTTGAGGTATCAAAGAAATGTTGAGAACCACTTGCCTACAGGGTGAAAATCTCGCCCTGAATTTTGGGAAAAGACCTCATGTATGGTTAATGATTTGGGGATTAACGTCCGTCAATTGCGTCTATGACTTACGGATAGTACAGGAAATAGCCACACACTTACTATTAGGTACCATCTCGTCATTTGCGTTTAGTGAGGCTGACCATACAGAGCGTCAGTCACTGGATATGAACCCAAAACCTAAGCCAACGCTCTATAATCTGAGCTGCGACCGTTTGGTTGAAAGCTAATGCTTATGTCTCTAAATAAAGAATGCGGTCACCATCAAAACCTCAAATTATTTCCTACATATACTAATAATGTGAGGTACATCTCAGGAATCTTACACTCATGAAATTACATTGTTGATGTAATATCTGTATCACAATACCATGTATTTAGCTCAGTTGAGCGTTTCTCTAGCATTTGGAAGGTCCTGGGCTAAAAATCCCGACTGAGGCTTTCCTCAGCCTCACCAGACGAATGCCGGGATAATATCTAAAATAATAACAATAGCGCCGACCGGGTAACCGTTCGGTCTAAGGCGTTAGGCCAACGACTCGAAGGTCCCGGGAGGTACATGGGTGTCTTTTAACTAGAACGTGACGGATAAGCATGACGGGCCGCAGTCAACAGTTACTAGACTGGCCCGTATAATATAAAGCTTTCTTTCTTTGTTTGTTTAATAACAGCAACGCTTCCTTATATTCCTTTCCTGTCAGTAAACCTTAGTTGTCAATTGACGGACGTTCAACTCTATAGAAAAAGTACTATGCATGAATTTAAGTCCACACATTGTTACACTTGCTATTAACTCACAAATCGCCCTCCACCTAAATATATCAATGATCAGTGCTCGAAGTGGGGGGAAGGGGCAAGGACCGCCGTGCCCTTACCTTTTCCGTTTTGGGTTTGGTGTACCCCAACCTTTTTACTAAAGGGAGCTCATTGCCTTTACTTTCAATAGGCAATCGCCACCACTAGGTGCAAGCGTACCCTTACCTATTTTTCCAAGCGTTCCCTTACCTTTCCTAATCCACTTCGAGTACTGTCCCTGATGTCGCGATACAATTTTCGCGAAATAGATTTGTCTATTTTTAAAATATTTCAGGCTTTAAGCAACTTTGGTTCATGCCGAATGGATGATGGGAGGTGGAATGAAGATAGTGTGAGGAAACGGGAAAACCAACGCATATGATTATCCACCACAAAGTCCACATGGCATGAGCTTGGATAACCTCAAGCAACAGTGGTGACTGGTGAGCGCTGTATACTAGTAAGCCACGGCAACCCTAGATTTGTCCGACTTGCGCTGTTACCATCCCATTAAACAAAACAAAACAAACAAACAAAAAAAAACTTAAAAAACTGCAGGCTCCATGATCGATATCAAGAACTTGTGCCCTGTTTTTCTCTTCCCATAATCTGATCACACTACCCAAGGTGCCCAGGAATACCAAGGACACTGGTATTCAATTTGATATAAGACTGAGTGCATCTCGGAGCACCATGCATGAGAGTAATGAAGAAGAGTCTCCAGCGTCCTGGCCGGAATTTGAACTTGGGCTGCCCGATTCGTAGTCAGAGGCGCTACCACCTGAGTCACGGAAACTCAACTCACGGTTGACAATGTAAAAATCACAACTTTGCTGGTAGGGTATAAAACTTAATGTGTAAACTTTGAAAATATTTTCATATATTTTTCGAAATTTCTGCCAGCCTAAAGGCATTATTATTCCGGAACGCTTTCCTTTGGTTAATATTCGGCGCGTACTCCGAATTCCAGTACGGTTTTCTACGTTAAAATTTGGTGTATTTACTGCATAAACATTCCATGCAAGGAGTAATGTCCGTCTCAGAACGAGAGATGCAGATGTACTGCCGATAGTCGAGATTTATGGCGTTTAGTCCATATTGATCACCTCTTCTGGAAGCTCGTTATGAATTATTTTCATTGTCTCAATCCTCCAAGAGAGTTAGAAGTACTTTCGCTATTCCATCAACAAGTGTTCATATTTGATTAGTAATGGAGACTTCAGAAGGCTTAACCGCACTGCTCACCATTAGAAATGGGACACCAAGAAGAGACATGAGATTAAAGCATATGTAGAGCACGGAAACATAAGCAACTGATGGGCAAGACAGCTCCGTGACACATTAGAGGAATCCGGTATGCCATCTAGAAACAGCAATCGCATGCAGGTGAGAGCCACAGCACAGAAGTAGAGTACTTTTGGTAGACGACAAAAGATGTTTCGTTGTTGAATGCTGCAGCCCTGCCAGCAGGTTTCTACCTTTGACCGGGGAAGAATTGTGGCATATTACGAGTACGGTTTATGCTTCCGCGACATTGGTGCCCGTATTGGACGACGAACTGTGTCCACAGTGCAGCGCATATGGACTCGAAGGCACTACGCAACGACATCCCCGATCCCAACGACCGCGCCATAGCATGGGTCGCTAGGACAGACGGCTTGTGCTTATGGCTCTGACAGATCGAACACTGGCGCACGCGCTGGCGGATGTTGCACAGCGCCCAGTGTCCCTAGAAAGAGTTCTACGTCGTCTGCCAGAGATAGGCTTATTTGCACGGCGCTTATTGCTGCGGCTTCCGCTGACTACACAGCATTACGTATGAACGACTACAGTGGTGTCGCGCATGGAGAGCTGAATGGTAGGACATTCTCTTTTCAGATGAATCCTGCTTCCGTCTTTAGCATTATGTTAGCTGCAAAAAAAATCTAACGGTGCCGTGGCACTAGGCTGAGAGATGTCTGCAATTAACATTGCCACGTCGGTCCGGCACCGGGTGTTATGGTTTGGGGTTCCATTGGATTCCATGCCTGTTCGTGTCTTCTACACATTGACGAGCATGTGACCATTGATCAGCCAACGGTACATCGATAATGTGTTGGGCCCGGTTGTGGCCCCTTTCAAAGATTATATACCGTTTGGCCCCTTTAGTGCCCTGCTGAGCACCGCATTCGAACAGGATAACGCGAGCCGGCATGTGGCACGTGATACCCTAGTCTTCCTGCCTAGATACAATATTCCTCTACTTCCTTGGCCGGCTCATTCACCTGATCTCTCGCCGATTGAACACATCTGGTCCATAATTGTTCAACTCTCACGCCAGCCACCTGCTCCAGCTACAGTTAAAGAGCTGCTGGTATCGTGTCGAAGACGCATGTCTTGCCATACCCCAGGAGGTCATTCAAGGACTCATCCTCTCTATTCCTTGCCGTGTTGCAGCTGTTCTGAACGCCCATTGTAGGCCCACAGGCTACTGACCGTCGGTAGTTCTGTTCCGCTGTTGTCATGTTGTCACGCATCCTACAGAGCGGTAAGTTTGCTACTTGTACGTTACGGTATGTACCTAGGTATCTTCCAAATTTGGGGCTGCTATCTTCTCTCCTTCTTGGTGTTGCATTTTTAATGGCGAGCAGTGTATTTCACTAATCTAAGCTTCCCACGGTGCCTTAACCCATTGCTGAAAAGAACAACGTGCGCTGGGAACTGAATCAGTGACTGTAACAGCACATTTTTTTTCTGAAATATTTTTGGCTGTAAAGAAGTTTTAGTGAATAATTTATGGAAAACCTGTATGGAGATACTGAAATACATAGATCTATATAAAAATACAGTCTCAAATCGAACATCATGAAACCCTTGAAAGCTTTCAAATCTGGGCTTATCTTGACAAACTTCTTCAGCTCAATACTAGACGAACTAATTTTTTTTTAGTAAGTGCCTTCGAAATATGAAATGTTGTTTTAGGCCTGCCTATCTTCGGCCATTCCATGTAAAATGAGCCTGGGGATCAAAATTTTAATTAATGATATTCCATTTCATTTTTCGAATTTCATTTTCCACAGAATTCGTACTTTCTGAAATGAGTATGAAACAAGTATTTATTTCTCGTTTTTTTTCTAAAAAACACTAATGCTTATACTTGTGGCAACCCGCGCATGCTTGCAAGATGTCAAACTTGAGCATTACATTTAGCAAAATTTTCCACTGTCAATGAAAGTGATATTAAGAAACCTGTAACAACAAGTAAACAAGTTACTGTATTTGCAACATAATTTCTGATTGTTTTCCTAAAAGAAAGTTAGATATTCACGTTATTATTATATATATGTAGTTACAGGCTGTACTCATGTCGCACCCGAAACCCGAAACATCGATTGTTTTTAATAACTTCGAAAATTGCAACCTAAAAGTGTCATGCTTGTATTACTTCTAAATATATGTAAATACTAAATTATTCGCATCATTTTTGTTCACATTTGTTTGGTTTTTGTATATTTTTTGATGGTTTCGGGTGCGACATACCTCTGGTTATGGGTGAGACATGAGTTTGGTTTCCGGTGTGACATTATCTGTTGACGATGTTTCTGAGTTTTTTTAAAAAATAGGATTGTAGTTACATGTAGCCTTGTAATGTGTTCGTACAATTTCGAAGCTTATTAAGTTATGAGTTAGATATAATTTTCTTGATTTGTTCAAACTAGGACGGATAAAGTTACTATGTAATACTTTTTCAGACGATGTCTTCAGTGATAGGCACCATGGAAGTACTCAGTATGGGTATTTCTTCGGCAAATTATACAAGCATTGAAAAGTGAGTTCCCTAATGTGCGAAACCTATACATTTTCTCTGATGGATGTGCCGCCCACTTTAAAAATAGACATACTCTTTCGAATCTTTGCTACATGGAACAAGATTTTCAAATAAAGGTCCAGTGGAGTTTTTTTGCCACCTTTCACGGAAAGGGTGCAGTTGACGGGATTGGAGGCGTATTAAAACGCAAAGTTTGGTTAGAGGTAAAGTCAAGACGTGTAAACGTGAACACAGCTGAAGAGTTTTACAATTGTGCAAAAAGATGCATTTCTGGAATAAATATTCAATACCTGCCAATAGAAGAAATTTCAAAGTTTGAAGAAATGTTGACGTCAAGATGGGAAGGTATCAAACCCATACCCAATCTGCAATCGAGTCATTATTTAGAGCCCGTAACTTGCACCAAAATCCCACATAGCAGAGTACGTCCCTGGGACGTCCCATTTAGATCCCATTACCGTCAGAATGGTCCTGCTCCCATAGCGATGTCCTAAGGACGTCCGTGGGATAACTCTGTGGGCAATACAAACAGTTCATCCCGTATGGATGTCCCCCGGAAAGCCGTGCGGGATTACCTACCTGGAATTTCTATAAATTAAATTGACCTTACTATTATTATTATTTAATTAATTATAACTATACGAAGGATATGCCTTCGTATAGTTATACGAAGGATTAATTATAACTATACGTCCCATGGATGTAAACGGGACTTAAACAGGACGTCCCGATATCCTGCCAGGAGATCCGTCAGATATCCCTGGGACGTCATTTTGCTATGTGGGATCAGATATGGACGAACTGCTAATTCAGAATTCAAGGAATTCAGGATCAGTAATTCAGAGCTGAACACACCATCAGATTCCATCTCATACCTACCTAGAATTGATATAATGATGTTTACTCCTCAGATACAGATTCTGAAGGTGATGAACGACGTGACCAAGACACAATTGTAGTAAATGCACAAAACATTAAGGTAGGTTCTTACCTCCTTGTGGAATTCCCTTGAGAGAGAAGGAAAAGAAATGTGTACAGGTATGCAGCAGTGGCATTGAGCGACGTGGATGAAGAAGATGGGGAGGTCAAAGTGATGTGCCTTAATACTTATAGCTCGAAACTATCAAATTTATTCCAAACTAACGAGAAAGACGTTTCATATGTAAAATTGGAACAAATCAAAGAAATACTGCCTATATCTATCGCACTAACAGAGAAAAAAAGGATTTATTATAAATTTCCTAGAAATATTGATGTCTTCGAAAGTACATAAATTATAAGAAATAAGCACTATTCTTTAATGTTTGTTTTATATTAATAGATTCTTTAATGTTTGTTTTATATTATATTAATGATTCTAACACTTTATTACAAATTATTGTTATTAAAAAGTAATTATTGAATATTAAAGTGTGTTAAATGTAGGTTTAATGATGGTTCGAGGTTCAAATAATCACACGCTGTCGCACCCGAAACCTAGTGTGTAGCACCCGTTACCTGCTAAATGTTTAATTTTCAAAATAAATGTGTAAGACTTTCCAAAAATAACATCAGTATATTTCTCATTTGTTTATACTTCTGTCCCTTCGCATTTATATTCCTAATATTTTGGTGTACTTTCACAGAATTTTAAGTATTTGTACATACCCTCAAAAGACCCTTCCAAAAATTGTCGCACCCGAAACTACACATTCAAAAATTCATGAAAAACATACATTGATGTTGCAGTATTTTTCTACCTACTCTATTTTATTGGCAATTTTGAGTTATATTTTTCTATTATTGTATAACCCATTTATCTTTCATTAATAACTAATAAAACACTAAAAATCTTAGGAATTCTCTTCTAAATGTCGCACCCGTAACCATGGAATGGCCCTCTTGCAATCGTGTCATTTGGGTGAGTAGCTAATTGAAACATATATATTACACGTAGAATACGAAATAAAACATGTGTTTCAATTAGCTACCCGCCCAAATCGCAAGCAACGCACGCTTGCAAGAAAATCAGCCCTTAGTCCGTTCGTCGCGACTGAAAAATAAAGAGCGTATAATCAAGCGATTAAGTGTGCATACAGACGGAACAGACGGTGGATCCTGAATCGTGGGGACGAGAAATGCATGGGTTTAAGTTTGAAGCTTTCACACGAACTACTTGAGTGGAGCCACTGTGATATGCAGATCTCCGCGACAGTGGCTTCATGTCCATTCACATGGACCACTCAGTTACACCAGAAGCAACGCTCGGTGGCATAATATTCCGAGAAGCACAGCTTAACATGTCACCGTATGAGAAGAAGCTGAAGTCCGACCTCGTCAGAATCCATGTCTAAAACTGCAGAAACCGTGAACTTTTTTTTCCCACGGATTACTGTGTCGATCCACTGAGTTGCCTTTTCCTTGAACTAGGTGGATCTACTGAGAGGTGGCCAGTTTAAATTGACACCAATAGAACATTTGCATTTATAACGAGCGACTCGCCGCAGTAAAAGATCAACAGAGTGGATAATTTTGCATTGCGCAGAAGGAAAAAAAATCTAACCTAACTTTCCCAACCTACCTCTTTCCGTGAATTATGTAAAATGTTGAATTAACGTAAATTTTATAAAACTGAGTGACGCTCCCTATGGTGATATTTTCTATGGCGAGTTATTTCAAATATTTATGTTTGAAGGTAGGTTTGTTTCAATTTCGTCCCGAACGGACTCGCGTTAATTGTAAATGTACTCATGTGTCTGCGGCAACTAACCTGTATCTAAAAGCGATACTGGACTGACTGATGCCATTGAAAATTTCATGAAGCCAGGGAGCGGGGGACACATCTCGATTGTCCACTTTCGGTCTAAATATGGACACAATTTTCGGTTCTAGCTTAGTTGTTTACGCTTCATATCGCTCTGCGGGCGTTTTCTGATTTATGTCTTAATTCTTGCAAACAAACGTAAATATTATTTGCAGTATATTTTATAGTACGGTATACTATTATATGAATAACTTAGGGATTAAGACTTAAATCAAAAAACAGGCCGCACAGCGATAAGAAGCGTATAAAACTGAGTTACAACCAAACATTTTGTCCACATTGGATTAGACTGGAAGTGGACAAGCAAGTTTAAATATTTGCTCTGGCGTCTATCTTTCGACACTAAGCAGACACTTCCAGAATTGTTACATAGAACTCGATAGCTGGAACTGATCGCGCATCCTATTGATTTTTTGCTTTCAGTTGCGGTAGTTTTGCGTGTACCTTTTATGTAAAAATGTATGTTAGAAAGTGAAAAAAATAGAGAAAAAGACACTTCGTAATGTCAAAGTACCGGAGCGTGATGGCGACATCACACACCCTTCAATTTAAATACAAATGCAAAACTGATTGGTGCCAAACAAATCACGCCGGTAACGAAAAATAGTAGGGGTAGGGTCATGAAACATGATGTTTTTCTACTGTCTGTTGACAATCATGGATTTCTATGTGGGATCATAAAAAATTACGGAGTCGGTCCCTCCTTCGCTGCGGAGGGATCCATGATTTTATATTATTTTATAAAATCCTCACACCATGATTTTATAAAATATACAATAACATGTTCAGAAGTGCATTCCAGACTGTCCTTTCAATTTTTATTTTTTCTAATTTGTAAAGCTTGATTTCAAAATATTAGGAAGTCTTTCTTTGAACTTTTTAAAATATTTTGTCAGGAAACACATAACGAACACATAAACAGCTGTAACGGACATAATTCCTGTCATTAGAATCAAGGTTACTGATTAGAATCGATTAGTGACCAGTGGGCGCGCATAGAATAAGATTGATTCTGGACGTTCTGTTATTTTTAAACGCTACACTTCCAGGTTATTGGCTCTGTGATATAAAAAAATACCTTAAAACATGCGATTTTCCATAGCTTACACCAAATGTGAAGAAAAACAAAATGCTCATATCCTTTTCGTAAAGATCAGAAAGCAAAAGACCCTTGTACTTGAAAAGTTTTCCGAACGTTAGAGTGAACGCGACAGCAAGAAACCTGCCTTTAAACCTTAGTGTGCTACAATAAACAACTTATAAAATACAGAAAGTGGGAGTACATTTTGGAATTGACATAATCTTTGGTTTACATTCAAACAGATAACATAATATTGCAATACCTCAACTTGGATACTAATATACAAAGATGCTCAACAGATGGCAGCATGGTTTACCAATGTATGCTGCAAGCATATGCGCAATCTCATCTAGTACTGGATCCTCCGTTGCGAGCAACCTTTACTATATTCTTTGCTTTCCTACAAATTTTTACAGCAAACTTCTATTTAAGATCGAATATAGAAACGTTTTCTGATCAATCAACATTCGCGCTTTTAATTGAAAGTTGTTATGCCTCTTAAAATTCACTTGCGTCGGCCACAGTAATCTCTCTCTATCCATTATTTGTAGAGATTTTATCTCTCTCTCGAAAATTTTTGGCGGATGAGACGAATGTTTCTCATCCTCACAAGTAACTTAAATTATTATTGTATCAAACAAATAACCCATAGTAAGTACGCCGTAGAATGTTATGGACAATGAGTGTGAGTGATACTATTTCTTGTTCCCTCATATGACTTGACTTTAGGTTAACTTGTTTCGTTTCGTAGTTGAGTTCTGTATTGAGCTAGCGAAAAAAAGGACTTTTATTTTCCGTTCTACAATATATATATTGTATACATACATACATACATACATACATACATACATACATAT
>JAGDQP010013037.1:34673-48826 GCA_022664845.1 Lepisma saccharinum | reverse complement strand
ATATATATATATATATATATATATATATATATATATATATATATATGGAGCTCCTGCGTAGCCTAGTCGGTAGCGCGCTCGACTTCAGTGTGAGCGGTCCCGGGTTCGATTCCCGGTGGGGGCTCAACAAAAATTTCGGTGTTGACCCAGAATCGTCAGGACAATTGGGGAGCTGCTGTGAATAAAATACAGTGGCGATCACAGTGAGAGCTTCGGCTCTCCTCTCCCAACATGTCTGGTCAGCGTGGGAGCAGAGACCAACTCCTCCCTTCGGAGAGAGGCCTCATCCACTAGTGGATTGAATATGGCTGTGATTTATATATATATATATATGTGTGTGTGTGTGTGTGTGTGTTTCTATTGGAAAACTATATCGTCGCTGGTTTAGTAAATTTCTTACTCTTTTGTTTTACTAATGCTAGATACCAAGGACGAAAATAACTGTATATGAGGTCGGCTTAATCCCGAATTACACTGTGCCTAGCTACTAGTACAAATACCAGTTCCCCGAATAATTTACCAAAATAACTTTAGAAATGAACATATATTCACTTGTTTAGCAGATTTGTCACCTTGGTGTATTATTGTTCTTTATATCAACGAGGTCGGTTATTGAATATGTTATATCCCATAATGAGCTCTAACACAACATAATTATGAAGTACGTACCGCAGTGTTACGACAAGTAAATAATATTCCTTGTTTTTTTTTTGTTTAAAATGATTGTATCGATCATTTTGCTTTCTATATCAGTCATATTCTGGAACGCTGCTATATAAGCCGATTCACTACAATTTGAAATACACTTCACCAGATTATGAGCAGTACAAATCTATGACAGTATTGTGTAATTAAGAAGTTTTACTTAAGTCAGTTAACGATTTTAAAGATGCTTTAGTTGATGGAGCGAACTAAGTGTAATATAGTGCTTAGTATCTGTAAATTGAAAGTAATCCCTCAATATGTATAATTTATATTTTATTGTTCTGCCTGTCAAGATTTAACAATATTTAAAAACCAAGTCCCAATAGAACTGCATATGTAAAAAAAATATATTAACTTCGTGTCAAGACCTTCTCCGACTGAAATAAGTTTTCTTAGTAATTACCTGATATCATTGGTTACGAACTATGGAAAGTAAGTCACTAATAGGGATGGCAATATTATAACCTAGAAAGATACAATAATGCAAGTCTGTCAGTTTTAACTTACGCGATTCTACCATGAGTAGTGTTGCCAATTGCCCAACTTGTAGAATGGTATCGCTTGTATATTAGGAATGGAGTGGGATTTCAAGAAGATCAATATATATCCATCTGGTGAGGTTTGTTTAGTAGATTAATTTTCCCTTAACAAGCTTCGTATTATTAGCTCATTACCAAAATCTCCGTAGTTTATTATGACCTGAAATTATATATAGTCTTACTGGGTTGCTCTCGTTCATTAGCTTGTCAAGAGATGCAGTAATGTTTGTTGAAACTCAAAATAGCTTTGTTTTAAAAACCGAATTTATATTTTATTTTTAATTTCGGATGTGACCTTTTATTTTCACTTTGACAAACTTTAAAATCACTTTTTATTGATACACGATCGCTGTGAATGCTTGAATAATCCGTAATAAATCATGAAGTTACGATTCTAGTAGCAACATTTGACTAAAACGGATGATTGAAGATTTATTGAGAAATAATAAGTGTTTCTGCCACTGTAAGAAAGTAGAGGTATGCCCGAACTTGAATCTCTCTATCTGAATCCGGACGAGTAACCATGCGGTCAAAGGCGTTAGTCCAACGACTCGAAGGTCTCTGGTTCTAATCCCAACTGGGGCAGGGATGCTTGTAGATTTTAATTCTCATGAATCATGACGGGCCGAAGTAAAAAAATCAATAGACGCCCATATAAAATAAAATTTACCGAAGTTTTATATCTCTATCTGAACATAAACAATATTTCACAAAAGCCAACATGGAAAAGTTGTGGTTGACTTGATATAACATATTCGCCTCTGATGTGTGTCCTATATGTCACGGAATATGCATATGTATTAAATATGCAAAATATATAAATATATTTAAATATATTAGTAGTTTTTTAACTTTAATAATAAGATTTTTTTACAAATTACACAATAACGTTTGTCGCTCTTAGTATCTACAATATGATTTCTTTTTTGTTAGGGTTGTAGCAGAACTTTTAAACAAGACAGTAACAACATATACAAAGATGCAGAGAGCGAAACTTCTGATCTTGTGCCCAAAATAATCTCTGATTTATATGGTTTTCTATCGCCTGATAAAGAATCTGCAGCAGAAATGTCATCGTTTAACTACAAAAAGATTGAAAATATTAGTTACGTCAAAGAAAAAGACACAGACAGTAAAGTAGATTTAAATAATTTTCAGGAGGGTGAAAATTTTGTTTGCTCATCTTCAGTTGAAGTTAATTCTAAAAATACTACAATTAAACCTGAAAAAGATAATTATAAATTTGTATCGACTGCTCAGTCTCCTAGCGGAATCGAAACAAATAGGGGACAGCCTCCAATAAAAATGGAAGT
This sequence comes from Lepisma saccharinum, assembly GCA_022664845.1. NCBI lineage: Eukaryota > Metazoa > Arthropoda > Insecta > Zygentoma > Lepismatidae > Lepisma > Lepisma saccharinum. The sequence goes on along the minus strand of JAGDQP010013037.1, from coordinate 46,269 downwards.
GAAAGTGGAATCGCAAGGGAAAATGCCAGATAGTAATTATTGTGAAATGCAATCGAAAGAGGGACATAAAATGAAAACAAAAAATCCATTAGAAAAACACATGGTAACTTACAAGTGTAGTATATGTGATTATGAATGTGTTCACAACAGCCGTTTGAAAATACACTTAAGAACCCATAGAGGGGACAAGCCCTATAAATGTCAAATGTGTGATTATAAATGTAAAGACAGTTATAAATTAAAACGACATATGTTGATTCATACAGGGGAGAAACCCTATAAATGTGACATGTGCGAGTATAGGTGTACAATGAAAAATAATTTAAAAGTGCATCTGAGAACTCACACAGGGGAGAAGCCATTTAAATGTAATTTCTGTCTGTATGAATGTGTAAGCAGTAGTGGTCTTAAATCTCATATGATAACTCATTCAGGAGACAGGCCCTATAAATGTGATATTTGTGAATATAGATCTGCTCAAAGCTACAGATTAAAATGCCACTTGAGAACTCATACAGGTGAGATGCCCTACCAGTGTAAAATGTGTGAATATAGATGTTCTGTAAGCTACAGTTTAAAAGTTCACATGAGAACTCATACACGGTACAGGCCCTATCAATGTAACATATGCAAATATAAATTTACTGGACACAATAATTTAAAAGTGCATATGAAGTATCATACAGGGCAAGAAATGAAAGATGTATAAGTATAAATGTCTCAAAGCTATAGAATGAAAATATACACAGAACTGATATACATAATACTTATAAATCTAACAAGCTAACATACTGATGGGCAGAAAAGAATTACTTTTTTTCTTCTATCCTGATTAGAATGGCAACGTATGTACGAATGTAAGTTTTGCCAACTCGAGCCCAATCAGTTGGGTAGATATTGAGGGTCTAAAAGTCAAATTCTGTCTGTAGAAAGTGATCAAGAATTGTGGAAATGCCTTTATATTCATAAATTCCTGAAAGAAAGGGAAAACAAATACACAGAAATATGTAGTGGGCGGGAGGTGGTAGCTGTTACAGGATATGTTTTTCCTGTGCCGCCATCTGGAAGTCCGTTATGAATATCGGTGGATTTTCTTAAATCCTGTCGTAATATGTCAGTTTGGCTTTAAAATTTATGAGAAGTTTCTGAAGTCAGGTTTATCATAACATTTTTGTGAGAGAAAGCGTATATGCCACTTCTTCGCGGGTAATGATGCAATCGTCTGGAAAGACCCATTTCGTTTCGAAATAACGGAAGAAATAAATCCCAAATGAGAACAAATTCATGTCTATATAGTTCACTACATCCAGGAACAATTTGCATGCTTTTGGGTTTAATTTCCTTCGTTATTTGGAAACAAGACGCGTGTGATATGCATCATTACGACCGTACTTCACATAATACATTTACAGAAAAACGTATTTCCCGTAAAATCTTAGCCCAAATGATATATTACACGACTCCTTTCCATTTAAAAAAAATGGATATTCAAGATGGCAACCATGAATAAAATACCCTACAACAACTAGCGGTTTCCATCCAGTACCTATTTATGTGTATTTGTTTTCCATTTTTTTGAACAATATAAGAACAAAAGTATTTTTCATACTTTATCACTCTCGACGGAAAGAATAATTTCATTTCTAAATTTTCGATATCTCTCAAAGTAAATGCACTCGAGTAACCAAATTTTACACGAGGACATACTTTAGCATTGTAATCACGAAGGAAGAAAAAATATGTAAATCTTTTCTGTCCCATCAGCATGTTTTCTTGTAAGATTTGCAAAAGTTAATGTACTGAAGGTAGAACATTTATACGAGAAGAAATACAGGGGAGAGCTCTTGTTAATTTTGAAACACGTTTATAAATTTATTGCAGGAGTACTTTGAAAGTGCACTGATGCAGAGAGAAGTTAGAATTAAAAAATGAGTAAATGTAAGTGCACACAGATCAGTATAATAAACTTTGCATGCTAATACATAAAAGAAACTGCGTGCAAATTCAGTTAGTTAAATGTAGAGCAAACATTAATTTAGTATTAAAAATAATTTAATGTAAAACCACATTTAATATATGAAAAATTATCAAGTAATACAGGCATTTGATTCAACACGTTAATACGTGCATATTTGTGGTTGCAACTTCCTCTGAATAAGCCTTCGAAAGAGCATTTACGGGTATGTTTTATATAAAGCGCTTTAACAGATGCATACCAAAGGGTGGGGATCAGAGTCGGACCCCAGCTTGTTTTCTTGGATTTACTTTTGTACAGTTCGGGATTACGATTTGAAATTTGGTCAAATCTACGGTATGTCCTTTCCCCTATCAACAAATTAGAGGACATTTTATTATTCACCCATAAATTCCTTATCATACATTTTAGCTTTGCCCTAAACGTGAAACTTCGATTCTATTCGGGCTCCCACTAGATAGTAGGCGGACGGTTTGTGATAAATTCTATTACATAGAAATAGATGCAATTTCTCAAGATGGTAACGGATCTTAGAAAATCATTAAATAAAATTGGACTCAATACATTTCTGTTATTTTGCTTTTCATGTATTAAGTGTATCTGCTCCAGACTCACAGCGAAAGATGATTAGGAAATGTTCCAAGTGCCGTTTGTATCTTTCTGCGTCTTGAAATGGACGTAGTGCTATGTTACATTTCAATATTGTACTGTGTTGGGTTGCGAAAGAACAGTGTTGCGTCTTGTAGTCAATCGTTTACAAATAAGAACCCGTTTAGTGTATTTACCGTGAAATACGATACTATCAGTTGTAGATTTATTTATTGCAAATTAGGGTAACGGGAATAATTCCGGAATATCGGAACGCCGGAATTGGAGAAAGTGAAAAATTCAGTACTCTGGAAAGTTGATAGGTCGGACGTCTTCCTTAGTTCCTAGCACCAGGTGAGGGAAAATAGCGGTTCACATGGAGCAGGGATCATTGATTTTTAAATAACACCCAGTCAGATAAACACGATAGGCGTTCAATGCAATTAAGAAAATTTGTTTGAGAAAATATAATGGATTCACAATTCCGGAATCGGAGCGTCTTTTTTGTGATGCCGCAATGTCAGAATTACGAGAAAATTGAATTCCAGAACGTCAGAAGTTCTGAAATTTCAAAAGTAGAATTCAGATTGCGGAATCTGAGAAATTCTGAATTCTGGAATGGACTTGGGATTTTCGAGAGTACCGTAAAGGGATGTAATTCTATGTAAATTGTATTTATAAAATATTTAAATTTTCTAATATTATTATTAAACATCCGTATTATGGAGAATTCGGATTGCCAATAATCACCAATTTGAGATACTTGATAACCCCCAGGCCCCTTGGTGTTTGCCGGTATAAATTTAGAATTGGTAGACAACTGTTAAGATTTCTAAATAGGTTGGTTCGGAAACAAACTGAAGTTTCAACTTAGATAAATTGTTGAAATAATGTTAACATAAAGCATATTTCTTCAAGGGAGCGCGCGTCCCCTCTCTGGACTTGCCACTTAATAGATAAAGTACATTTTGGTCCCTAGGTCTTTCTAAGATTGGAAAATGAAGTACTTTCTGCTTTCAGAAACACATTCAGTCGTTATCTGTAATCAAGTATCAAGACCTTAAAAAATAGCATCTTCCCTCGTTTAAATATCACTAATTCATTTTCAGTTATCAAAACGAAACTATAAGCAGAGTCGATCATAGGGGTGGGCTAGCGGTATCCCCGCACACGATGCCGAGTTACGGGGTCGCCAAAATTGATGCGGTGAAAAGATCACAGGTGCTGACTAGTATCATCTTTGTTTTGTTTTCAATCGCTTTCTGGAACTCGTGTAAGAGAACAACAAAGCGGGCCATGTGAAATTACCTTTTCGTAACACTTTCAGTCAGGGTGCGAATTACTAGGGAAGTTTCCGGGAAATTCCTCTGGAAAATTTGTTTCACCCTGTAGAAATTAACTTTGCCATCCCCGGGGAATAGACTCATCTCCCCCTAGCTAAGGAATATATGATTTATAACTGCGGGAAGTAGCTGTAAGAACCTAAACTTGAAATTATCCAGTCTTGCAGATGATTAAAGATAGTTATTAATTTCAAGGATTCCAATATAACTAAAAATGGTATGTTATCGAGAGGTGGTATACTAAAAATTGTATACTTTGTCGAAAAAAGACCCAATATTTGGAGTTCAATTGGGACTTATTGGCGTAGCTTGAAAAAGACTGAGACTGACTACATTTCTTCTTTAATAACGTCTCAGTTGTTTCTCGGACATGGCCGAAAAAGTGGTAGAGCTTTAAGGAAGTCATACCTCAGAGAGTTTAAGGATACGCTCAGTTTCAATTTCTATTTATGTATTAGTCTGAGGAAAACAAACGTAAGCACGATCTTTTCATTAATTGTGCCTGAGTAAGGGTTTTCAGAGACTTACCTCTATCATCTTGGGTGAACTATGTGCTTCATAGACTAAGTAGAGCGAATTTAAGTTAGTACAGGCGAAGCTATCGTGAAGCAACAATTCCCCAGAATGTTTGTCACCGCAGCTGAGAATGTGTAATTAAGATAATGAAATTAAGCAATTTGAATTGAACTGTGTATGCAGGTATCTTTAATTAACTAACATACATAATGGATAGAATACATCTAAGCCACGAGAACCGAGATTGCTAGATTGATAAGCAAGTGCTTCTTAAAACAATACGTATGATTAAGTACAGTATAATATACATAAATAAATAGTCAAGAAACAGAATAATTGTTCTCCAACTAACCTGATATTAAGAAGAAGTAAAGACAATAGAGATGCTAGCTGTATCTGGCGACTTTGAATACAACAGACCTGAATCTGGTCACGTCGGTATCAAAGATGCTGGTAGTTTCTTAGAGTAATCAGATCTTCAAGATAGTCACGGCGTGTAGACGTTATCTAACGAATACGTTCACCACACAACACTGTTTCGGATGTCACGTATGTATATCCAATTATTGTTTTCTGTCCTTGATATTGTCCAATCACTATCTACCTTAGCCACAGCTCTCGGGTATAGCTAGGAGCTTATTGTCCAATCACTGTCAAGCGAACTTTACTCGTCGCTGATCTTTTATGTGCCTTTGTACCCTGAGTTCAGCGAAACTCGATATGCTCAAAACAGGTGCACTTCGAACTATCGTAAACTTTGTCCCGATGTTAGAGCGTGATTTGATCTGCTAATACAGTTTTACTTTGTATACTTATATGCACTGCAACGTGACTTGTGTTCACAACATGTGAGTGGTATCCTTGTTCTTTAGACTCACGTGTTGTAGTTTGGATTATGTACACATTGTAATCTAACACTGTCTGGGCAGATTTCACTAAGTAGAAATTACATTATTGAAAGAACAAACTTATGTCGGAGAACTGGCTTTACATTGAGATGACTAAGAAATGAAATAAACTGAATTTTAATTTACTTCTTGCATCGTGCTTTTGACTTCTTACAAACTAAACACATATATTTCGTACTTTACATTTCTCTGCACACTTCTTTATAAAACAAGACACCTCTGCTTACACCACCATGACTGGCGGAAGGTTTTCTGCGAGAAAATTTTAAAAATCTGAAAGGTAGTGAACGTTCTGAAATTCATAGTCTTCTGTCACCTAAATCGTGTGCGAAGTATATATATATATATATATATACACAGGGTAAGTCAAAATGATGTACCCGATTTCTTAAATTTATTTTGTGAAATATAATGAACATATCTGAATGTAATACATGTGGTAAGAAGGGTAACTCTCAAAGTTTTTTTCAGTCACATCACAAGTGCTCTATGTGAGCACCTCGCGTAACACGACACACATCAAGCCGATAGTCTATCTCCTGCCAAACCTTGTGTAGTGTGTCACGGTCAATCTCTGCAATGGCTGCTGTGATGGTCACCCAATGTTGTTGGAAGTGGTGGTACGTAAACACGATCCTTTATGAAACTCCACAAAAAGAAATCACACGGGGTCAGATCGGGGGAACGAGGTGGGCAACGAATGAGAACTCGATCCTCCTGAGATGCACGGCCTATCCAGCGCTGTGGCAATGCCTCATTGAGATGATCCCGAACGCTGCCATGGTAATGCGGAGGGGCGCCATTCAATTGAAGAATGAAATCTGCACTATCCTCTTCGGGCTGTGGAAGGAACCATTGTTGCAGCATAGCAAGAAAAACATGTCCTGTCACAGTAGGTTCAAGGAAGAAAAAGGGTCCATAAATCTTTTCAGGGAAAATGGCACAAAACACATTCACCTTGGGTGAATCGCGTTGGTGTTCCACAACTGCGTGGGGATTATCAGTTCCCCAGATCCTTACGTTGTGTCTATTCACATTCCCAGAAAGGTGAAACACCGCTTCATCACTGTAACGTAACCTTTCGGCGAACCCATCCTCTTCCATTAACGTGAGAAAATCAGCACAGAAAGACGCTCGAGCAGCATAATCAGTGTCTCTTAAGGCTTGTAGCAGTTGCAAGCGATAGGATTTCATTTGTAAACGTATCCGCAGAATTCGCCATACAGTTTTCTGTGGCATTTCAAGTTCCCTCGCTGCCCGGTAGGTAGACTTCTGTGGACTCCGCACAAAACTGGCCCGAACACGTTCCACTGTCTCTTCCTCAGCTGAAGGACGGCCAGTCGATTTTCCCTTACAGATGCAACCCGTATCTGAATTTTTCATACCACGTACGAATGGTTTTTCCAGTAGGTGGGTCTCTGCCATACTTGGTACGGAAATGCCGTTGAACACTCATCACAGAGTTGTTTACATGGTAATCCAGCACACAGAACGATTTCTGCTCTCCAGTCAGCGCCATTTTCGTTAACTGCTTCCAGCGCCGCGTAGCGGTAGACAATGCAACCACGCGGGACATAAACTAAACTCAACTAAACTTTGAACTTTTGCCTTTCCTTGCGCGTAGCTCACATTAAGATATGTTCATTATATTTCACAAAATAAATTTATGAAATCGGGTCCATCATTTTGACTGACCCTATATATATATATATATATATGACAAACATTTAATCACAATTGAAAAAAGAAAAAACAATCTTGTTTCAAAAAACATACTTAGCCATACAGAGGTACTTTTTAAAGTTTTTGCATTTTGTTTTTAGTCCTATCTTTTTATACATTTTCCGTTCTTTTTCTCATTGTTTCTAATTTTTATTTGTAATTTTGTACTTTCTATTTGTAGGAAAAAACTACAAATATTAGCATATTATCACTGTTCGTTCAGTTTTCATGTAGATATCACAACACAACATTGTCCATTCATTATTGCAGATGTTCAAAGTAAATCCATTGAAATTGTCCGCTGGTTGACGCATAAGAGCTGGAGCACAAAGAGTGCTAATCCACTCGTTATGTCAGGAACGTGACCTTTAAACGCAAATTGGAGTAATGCAGGAAGAGATGCTGAAGGTCACTGATTGTCCAGTCAACGAGCCTCTAGCGTGGTTCGTAACGGTATTGTCATCCGGGCACAGAAGTTCGTTCACTTCTCACATGCGTTTAGCAATAGTGAATCCAATGTGTAGAGTATACGTAAAATTCGAGTTATAATCTTTATTATAAGCACTTGTAATACACTGTGATTAAAACGTCCAATTCGCTGATGAATTACTGTATATATGGTCATAGAATACACAGGAGATTGTTTATTAGTTGATGTTGAAAAGAATTTGTGAGTGTCACTCGGAACATGTGTTCTTCCCAAGCTATGATTTAAGTCAGGGGAAGAGTGTCCATAGTGCGTCAAACGCTGGAGTTTGAAAGTTATAAGGAGTTGGGAAAAAATGTTTTTATTCACATTCATTTTTGGAATGTGAGTAAATAATTATCACATCCTCTTAATCGACTTCGAAATGGGACAGAAATTGACTTGCCCACAAATTCTGGTTTTAATTGCATGCGCTGATGATCTGCATTCTGGTCCACTGCTACTGGGATGTAGACATGGGTGCTCTTAATGGAACACATGAACCATCTTGTTTCCAGGATCCTACGCAATCTTCGTGTGGTATGTGTATGTGTGTGTGAGAAAAAAATAGGAAAACCTAACTAATAAGTGTAAGCATTAACCTTAATGAAAAAGAAATGATAAACGAATTAATCTAATCCCTCCTACAGAAACTTAATTATTCTGGTAAAAAAAATCATCAAATTACATTAACTTATTAACCTATTATATTTGAAACATTTAACTGAATTAATAAGACTGCTTGTTTGGTGAAATAAGAATAAAAACTGTTGCCAGAAAGGAAGAAAAATCGGAAAGAAAAAAAAATGAAAATAATTAATAAAACACTACTAAAATCCTTGAAGCTCAATGATTCATTTCTCACTTTATTAAGAAACTTGCTGTGCCTCCAATATGTATTGGTCTTTTATCTTACACCTAAACTAAAAGGTATTATAAATTAGAATGATACAGATATAAAGTTACATTGTTGTCTAAATTAACTGGTAAGAGGGATGGTAATCCTGCGTTCTTTATGCTACGTATCATCTCTGCATTCGCTTCATATTAGTACTGCATAGTGTCTTATAGGACCGAAAAAACGTTGGCAAAAAACAAGAAAAAACTTTTTTCACAAAGCAAAAAACCGTGGTTTCATTGACGATTATTATTATTATTATTATTTTTGCTGTTTCATCACGAATATTCACTACTTAACAGAAATTTTGTGTTTTTCACCAACTTCAACTAATAATTTAGCGAATCTAATGTATTTCAAGGCTCTTAACGATTCGTAAATTCTTAACAAAGATTGTCGGAGTCACCATTATGCTTTTTGCCCCTCTGCTCTGGATTCAGGTCATAGGAGCTATTGTAAATATTGTTGAGTATATAACGAAGATCAGGTTGACATTTCATTACACAATAATGGTAAAGTGATAGTAATATATTTTACAATAGAAAAGTAATAGGAATTTATTTTATTTTCTGGAATACTAAGGCAATGAATGGAATGACAGAATACAACAAATAAAATGTAGTTTCATACACAAAATATATTCGTTGATCATAATGCTCTAAATTGAATTGACATATTTTGAACAACTATCATTTATATAATGAGCAATAGAGCAATGTAAGGCATATATCTTCAGACCTACTCATAGTAATGGTTTCTGATGAATCGTTGATCCTTTGAATTTATTCGTGGCACGTTTGGCTTGAATCATCTTCAATTGCTTCCTACAATTGGCCCTCATCGATAAGTGATGGCCGACAACAACGTGGAATATTTTTTTAAGGTTTCATCTCCGTTACGAAATGTTTTAGGCTGTGCATTCACTCACCGGGTTTCTCCCAAATGTCAAACAAAGCTCAACAGGGTTTAAGTTATACGTAGGGCTAGGATTTTGATGAAATTGCAGCTTTTTTCAGGTAGATCAGAAACGCATAACATTTAGTATTTATATGTTTAATGTCGTAATCAAACTTTTAAGTTCGATTTGTTAGGGCATTTTTTATTTTTTTGCATTTTTTGCCTTTATGGGTTTAATATGTCACTTTTTTTTGGAATTATAAGTTATTTTTTGGTTATTCCCTATCATTTTCTTCGTTCCTGAGTAGTTGTTGTACGCTACTTGTTTACGCGCCTTGATTTGCACATGGAGCATTAACGAGAAAAAATTAGGATGAGTAAAGTATCATATTCTTTTATTTTTATCTACTTCCCGGGATAAAATTTCAGTTTAAAATTAAAACAGTTATTGCTATTTTTTCTTAGTAAGTAAAACCTATTAAAGTTAATACTGTTATTTTTTCTACTTTTACTGCTACAGCCTGACAATTTAGGGGACATGAAGCAATGAATACAAATTTATTTTATCTTATAGGTTAAATCACGCGCCATGAATAGTCTTTTAGGTCATTTTTTAAAGTAATTTTTTTGCAATTGTTAGGTCATAAATGCATCTTTTTAAGGGCATTTTTCAGCAATTAATAGGTCATCAAATTCCTAGCCCTAGTTACAGTATATGTGTTAGCAATGAACCTTATAGGTTTTATTGACAAAAATGGAAATGACTAAAATAATGTACGTTACCGGTAACTGATGCTTAAAAAAAAAGTCGGGACATTTTCGCGTCTTTGCTTCAATTTGAAAAATATTGAGACTACGAACAAAAGAAATGAACAAAATCGGGACGTCTGGTAGCCTTAGGATACACTTAATATTACTATTTTATTGGACTTACAGTTTAACGTGGGATCCCACTCATTTGTGTCCCCACCCGTGTCTTGTTCATTGAGTACCAAATATGTATCTCTCGATTTGTAAAAATCACGTTGCACTTGTCCACACCTATTTAAAGTAATTGTTTCTCACATAAAGAAGTTCACAGATAAAAGCGCGATCCAACAACACCATCAGTGATTCAACTACTTTATTAATATATAAATCTAAAAATAAATTGAGAGGAAAAGGTTATTCATTTGAATTTGGTAGAGTCACTAGGGCCATTTATTGATTTAGGCGATAGAAGGAAAACTGGTGAAAGTCATTTTTTAATAAGGTTTATTTATGTCGAGAGAATGGAATCTACGCAGCAATATATAAACACTGGATTGTAAAGGAAGTCGTACTTCACCCATGGTTAGACCCACGAGTGGACTACGACTAAGGTTACAATTCATGTTTTACATCTTGCTACGCATAATCAATTTTCTAGGCAGAAATAAACCTTATTGAAAAGTGACTTTCACTAGCTTTTCTTCGAAAGTTCCAAATGTAATAAAAACGAGAAAGAATACTCCTTTCGAACCCTGTGCAACCACAGTAATCAGTATATAATTTATTGAATTTCTGGCTACAAACATCTTCATCGAGATTATATTCTATTGCGAAATTCATGAAATCAGCACAATCAATATGACAAGCCATTCCACGCTAAAACTAACGAAACAATAAAATATTATCCTTGAACCAATTATGTGTACATGAGAGAAAATTTAGTGAGCAACCTTTTCGTCGAAACGACATTTTGTCCAGAGACATTTAGTCAAAAGGCAATTGGTCCAAAGAAAATTTCGTCCGAAAGACAATTGGTCCAAAGGACATTTCGAAGAAGCTATTTGGTCCAGATAGTATTTCGTCCAAAACTGGCTTTTGTAGAATTGTCTATGCAATTCTGATAAGCACACTAATAAGACTGTAAATTGTATTTCCGGTTGTTTTCGTTGGAACAATAAGTATCTTACACAATATCTTTAATATGTACTAGTGTACCTTCAGAATGTTTGCGGTTTGGTTTCCATGCAGTGCTTCCACGTTACAGCCGAAAAATTCGAAGAAACGGAATTTTAAACGTTAAAATCTTAAAAGTATCCCACAATTATTTCCCTTTACTGCGTGCTATAGACAACTGGTATACATCGTTTGAAAGCCTGTTTTATTGTGATTCGAATGTGGTATAAATTGTAGCAATCGACCACTTAGCGTGCTCCCTATATCCATTTAAACTCAAACCCATGACTTCCTCTGCAAACGTTCGGAGTTCCGTCATTTCCCAAAATGGCGGCTTGAGCACAACTTATATTTATGAAG
>JAGDQP010013037.1:0-18695 GCA_022664845.1 Lepisma saccharinum | reverse complement strand
AATCTTAAATTGAACCCAGAAAAATGTCGCCTATGTCACGAGAACACTAGAGTGCTTGGATTTTTGGCAGGACGGGCTGGACTTCAACCAGACCCTGAAAAGATGGAAGCAATAACTCATATACCATACCCAAAATGTGTCAAAGACGTACGGTCCTTTCTCGGAACCGTCAATTTTTTTCGTCGGTTTATAAAGAACTTTTTCACAGTAGCTAAACCACTGACTAAATTCACGAAAGATAACACTCCATTTACATTCGGTAAAGAAGAGAAATAAGCCCTCACCACCCTAAAGAAATTATTATGCGAACATCCAGTGCTCGCATTTTTCGACTCAACATTAGCCACAGAGTTACACGTTGATGCCGCTGAAAACGGCATCGGGGCAACATTGATGCAGACCAAAGATGGAGTTAAACATATGATTGCCTACTATTCTCGAACATTATCAAACCCAGAAAGAAATTACAGTATTGGTGAGAAGGAATCTCTTTCTGTAATGCAAGCGATAGTCCACTTCCATCAAAATTTAGCCGATATAAAGTTTATAGTTTACTCAGATTCGTGCGCCACATGCTACCTAAGAAAATGCACCCATCTCCGAGGAAAATTTATCCGTTGGGCTTTACGCCTAGCTGCGTATGATTTCGAAATAAAGCACGTCGCCGGACGTTGCAACGTAGTACCAGACTATAAAAAGACATGCCATAAAGGAACTCTCGGATCAAGAACGAAAATTAAGAGAAGACCCCCTAGCGGTTAACACAATAGTTGTAGAAAAAGAAAAAGATTTCCGAGCTGCTCAACAAAAACACGATAAAATCCAAGAAATAATTCAGAAAAAACAAACAGATCCGACTGCGCTTGATGTCAGGTTCTACGAAATTCAAAACGGAATTTTGTACAGAAAGTTTGGTGACTATTATCGATTGGTTATACCTAACAGTCTCATCCGAGACATTTTACATGAAGTTCATAGCCACCCCTACACAGGCGCCCACCAAGGATTTCATAAATCCTTCATGGCAGCCAAAGAAAGGTACTACTGGGCCGGAATGTCAGTAGACCTTAAATCCTACATAAAGTCGTGCACTAAATGTCAGGAATGTAACGAAAATACTGCACGAAAGCAAGGACTGCATTGTCCACTAAAAGTAAATAGAGCTTTTTAACGTATCTCTCTTGATATTTATGGTCCTCTGAGAGAGAGCCGATCCTGTCTTTATATCATTGTAGCCTGTGAATACTTAAGTCACTTCATTATTGCCAAACCATTGAAATCAATAACAGCAAGCCAGGTTAGCGCGTTTCTAATTAATGACGTATTCACCGTGTTTGAACTACCTAGCATTACTTTGACTGATCTTGGATCCAATTTTACGTCGAAACTAATACGAGAACTTACGGCAGTGCTTCAGATCAGACAGCACTTCACAACAAGCTATCATCCGGAATCCAACTCAGTCTGTGAGACGAAAATGAAAGTGATAGGCTCATTTCTCCGTAAATACGTAAATAAATCGCAGGACAATTTGTGTGATTATCTGGCTCTTTGCGCCTACGGTTTTAATATATCCCCCACGATAAAATAGGGCTGTCCCCGTATGAGATTCTGCTAGGGCAAAAGTGTACATTCCCAAACGAAATACCGTACAAGTCCCAGAATCCCACTATCCAGAAATTACAAAAGCAGATGAAAATTGTGCACGAGTTAGCAAAAGAAAGAATTATTCAAACTCAAGCTCAAGCTAAAGCGGCTACTGATCCCAAAAGAGTAGATATAAAGTTTCAACCAGGTCAACTGGTACTTGTTAGAATGTACCATAAGAAGGCAGGTTTATCTCCGAAACTAATGCCGAAATAAGCGGGACCCTACAAAGTACTAGAGACAAGACCAAATAATGTATACGTCTTGGAACATACAATAAGAAAATCTCGCAAGATCACTATAAACGTTAAAAGATTGAAACTATTCTACCCCAATGAATATCGAACAGTCCAAGAGAAAAAGGAAACAAGTTCTAATAGAACCATAAAATGTAAAGGGAAGTAAGTAGTAAAGCATTTAGAACATAAGGAATCAAGTGTATAGTGTAAATATTAGCGTTAGTGAATATAAAGCAAATTATGTGTAACATTTGTATTATAGAGAGACGAGAACTCTTTGGTGAGTGTATAGTTCTCGTATACAAATTTTTTATATCTACCTACACCGCCTCAGCTCATGTCCATTCCATTAGCCTACGAACTAAACTCCATGGTAAACTTTGCATTTAGTCGAGAGCAGCATTATTCCACTCGCATTGTACGATTTCACTTCATCCGCGTCGTAGTGTACGTATGGTCCACCAAAGAACACAAAAGCCACTGTATATAAATTTAACAATGGGCAATTATGTCCCTCGTTGTCTCATACTTTTTGACGCGTTTACTCCGTTAAACTAGAAAAAAAAGAAAAGTGCTGGGTATGAGTACCAAGCAAAGTAAAAAGCTCATAACAGTCATGCATAATTTCTTTTCTCAAAAGTGCCAAAAACATGACACTCCATTACTACTTTAAACACCCTAGTTCCTATAATAATCTAGGTGGAGAGGGAATGACCCTCACAATTGTTTGAATCCTACGTTTTTAACACCCCACCTTTTTTAGGTCTTACCTATACGTTCCATACCTTCTATAACTTATCTTACCCCTTATCATGACTCTCTTTGGGTCCGAAACAATGGGTTTTGGCATATCAACTATAAGGAATAAGGTATACCGTGTGATCTACTAGACCACTTAGTAACACAACTCCTAGGATAGAGGAAATGTTCGTTGGAAAGTCGTCTGGCCCACGACAGATTAGAGTTAACCCTATTTGAACCAGAGCTGCCAACTCTTGGTTCACGCAGCTAAAAGGGAAAAAGAAATTTGTAAGGAGCTCTCTGTTAGGATAGAACGCAGTTGATAAGTATGTATTTTAAACGGCAGATCCATAGGTTTTCATAATACGGGCGAAAAGAAGAAAGGAATTGATGTCATGCAGAAATTGATTTGGAAGCAGTAAGTGAACAAGTATTATATAAGGCACGTTTCTATTTTTGCAGACTGGCCACTGATTCAACCACAACTACAGTGGAAGAGCTAAGGTAATTATACATTGAGTTCATGTATCATACTCGATCCCATTGCAGGAAAACAGGTCATAAGTGTTCAATCTCCGAAATCAATGAAACAATGGCTGGAGGAAGTTCAGTTGTCATTTCAAACCGAGTTCCAAACTTGCCGATGGAAAAATTTTACGGATTGCCTACTGATGACGTCGAAGCCTTCCTGGAACACTTCAAATTAGTGAAGGGCATTTATGCTTGGAAGGACGCTGATGCAACAAGTTACTTTATCGGTATATCGGACGGGCCAGCTAAGAATTACTATTATTCGTACAAAACCAAGCTCGATGCGATAGAGAAGTTCGATGATTTTCTGAAAGAATTCGAGAAGCATTTACCTTCTACTAGATCAGACCAGAATAATGCACTATTTAACAGAAAGAAGCTTGACACCGAATCAAGTACCGAGACTTTTTTTGTGACACGATTGTTCCAAAGAGCAGACCCAGAAGTGAGTGGACTAAGATTCAGCATGTTCTAAAAGGGTTAGTTCCGCAAATGCTCGAATATTTAACAAGACTAAATTGCAAAAGTATGGAGGAACGGTTTAATTCCCGACGGCGTGCAATTGATTACGCAGTGCATGCTCCAACGCATGATGATGGAACCACAGAAATTCGAAACGTCAAACCAAGACGAAGGCGTCCCTTTCCGGGACCAAGACGTGTAAATCTCGTCAAACGCAGAATCTTAGCTTAAATGACAAAAAGGAGCCAGTGATATGCTTTCTATGTGGTAAGATTGGTCATTACAAGAGAGATCGTTTTTCCAACCCCAACAATCCCAATAATCGCCTATCGAAACGCCGACAAGGTAATCAATACGGAAGGAAAAGATTCCAGAACCAAAACACAAAACTCATGAATTTCCGCGAAACGGAACTGGTTCTGCACCTCCCGAGAGAAAAGCCACTGGTACACAAGTAGGTCATAACTAAGGCACATGGACAGCACAAAATGAGGAAAGGTGTACAAGGAAGTTTAGTAAAATGGTAGAAATGCGCCCCCTCTTTTGATTTTCCATTAAGTATATCTATTTGATTTGATTCTTCTATATTTTAATTGATTTTTCACGATATTTATGTACGTGGTAGTACTCTTTAAGATTAATTTGCAAGTTATATAAATGATGTTAATTAATATTATCTACCAAACTAATTGTTAGAGAACTAAAAATATTCGTAGTTTACTCAAACTGAAATCATGTGGTGATGAATCCCTGTTGTCTTTTACAGGTAATTATTATTCCAAATACACAAATTGCCATGCCATTGTGAGTACATGTAGTCAAGTAGTTTGCTTTAACTTTATAAAAGAAAATGGAACAAGCACATCTTTTACAGCAACTAGAAGACCCCTCAGTATCACACTTAGGTCATATAATTGGTTACTTTAGAAATGATTACAAATTTTGGATTAGAGAACTGGCTATCAATGCCCGTTCATGCGAATTGGTAGAACGAACCACCTAGAGTAAGTCATTTTGTATTTAAACAGCCAATAGCGGAAGAGTTTTTGCAAAATGATGCAAAGGTGCGCTACCAACGCTTCCTAGCACAGTTCGATTTGGAATGGGATTCAGGTATTGCTACATTTCCAACATCTTTTCCGGACGTACTACTTGGCATTAGGCCTGACCAAAGAATTTTCTGCTATACTCCGTTTTTCGCGAATATTTTTCAACAACTCTTTCCCGCAATCAAGGTACTCGACATCCAAGATTTGGAACTCATAAACATAATGGATTATCCCTCAGAAAATTGGAGATGCCCTTATCCACTTCACAACCCAAGACCAAGTAAATGCGTGATGACTAAATTGTCTCGTATGTATAACTGGTTTTACACAGAACCTGATTCACAAGAATCGGATGAATATGAAATTGAATCTTTAAAAAAAGAAGCAAAAAATGTAAATACTGCCGACTGTCGCTTATATAGTTCTTAGGATACTCTCTCTCGCAGATACGTGATAAAATTCAACTCAACTTGAACAAGTCAAAATTTATCCCCAGGATAGTTTGGTATATCCTAGAGTAAGTATTGTAATACTATAATGAGTCTTACTAGCTTATATGAAATCCCGAATAATTTCTTGGAATTCGAACTACCACAAAGAAGTTTTATTAACTCCTCAGAACCGCGTATGTCACTACAGGCACTGAAAACAATTACACGGTTTGTCACAAATATTGTAGATTTAAGCTTAGCTGGTATTCCCCCACGACTGCATAAACAAGTTTTTCCAAACTCTCGCCGCGAAGCACTGATTAATGGAGCAAAGCAAAAATACATTGCAACATGGTCATATATGCAATTTCTAATATGGCTGACTTGGCTCAAATTTAAGTTGCGAAGATTGATTGTTAGATATAACAAAGACTACAACAACAGTTTCGAAGTGCTGATCACAAAACGCAGTAATTCGAAGTCAAAATAGAAATATTAGAGTTACCGGTCACGTGGAAGGAATTCTTGCATAATCAAACCCAGTAAAAAAAAGTTTAAGTTAGGACTCAAGTGTTGATATGGTTATATATATTTGTGATATGGTTATTCTATACTTTCAGAGTAAAATTATTAGTTACATAATCAACGTCCTGTCCGATATTGTTAAAATATTACGGACATGTTATTTCTCTCTCCAAATAAGTTCTGAAACACTTAGCAGTCTCATTATTATAACGAACTTTAGTTTAGGATCACATTTCTTTTCAGAAGCTACGATGTTGATTTTACTGCTCCTTTTCATGTTAAGCGTTGGAAATATGCAACGGGACGACTTGGAACCAAAGATATTAGTGACCTACCGGAACCCTATGGAAACCTCTACATTCAAAGGTAGCTTACGAAAAATCTGTACCCCTGGTATATAAACAAAAATTGTCCCAACCTCCTAGTATAGACGCTACACTAATCGCTCTCGAAACTGAACATCTGAAAGGTTTTTGTAACGCACATGTTGATACAGATAGAACGGCATGTTCTATGACGTCAGCAACCCAACAAATACTGACTGCCCTGAAAGTCCATTTACGAGCTCAGTATTTCAAGGTAAACATAACCGACGCCACTAGAGATTTAAGAGGTATTGCTTTCTTTGGAAGCGCATTAAGCTGGTGCTGCGATCTGGTGGATAAAAAACCTTAGCCCCTTATGTTGCAAAGCAAGAAACTATTGCGCGTACTGTCAAAACTTTGCATGATCAATTACACACAGATCACGGACATTTGATATCAGTAGTTCAGGATACGAAGAAATATGCCGAGACAGTCTCAAAGACATTCTCCGAGGTTGAAACCGCAATAAAACGCTTACAAAACGAAATAAATAGAGTAAGGAGTAATGACGAAAAGGGTACGATAATTGCACAGTCTATTCAACTAATGACATTCACGAAGCTAATGTTAGAATCTATTCACGTAAGGGAAACACAAGATATTCATAAGTCTTGTATAGACTATACGTTACCAATAACGGTCTAATTATTGGCGGACTTACAAACTGTAAGACAAAAGATTGCAGTATTTGGCTACAAACTGGCCATTCCCTCAGAAAAATTTCTCCACCATTACAAGCTTAAGACTTCTTCTTGTCATTTTTCAGGAAGCGAATTAACGGTAATTTTTAAAGTTCCTATAATTCGAGAAGATAATGTGAAATTATACACTTTAAGGTCTATCCCTTATCACTGGCAGAATATGACGTTAAAACACGAACCTGCTATTATTGTGCAGAAGGCGGAAACGATACAATTACTGAGAGATGATTACATTTATAATTGTTTAGCTTCTTCAGACGATTTACGCTATATACCCCAAGTGTCTGAAAATTCAATTTCAACTCCGGATTGCATTTTCCATTTATGGAACGGTACCACAGTAGAACAATATAAGAAATATTGTAAGTAACAGTGTGAACCTTAAACCGGTACGATTATTACTCAAGCTGAATCAAACGATTATATTATCACTAATTCAGACGGAATCAGAATCACATGTGGATCCGAAATTCACCAAATTGATACCGATCCAGATAGGCCAGGATCACTGAATTTAAAGTTGCCTTGCACTTGCAGTGCAAGTGTAGGCAAAACTTCAGAAATTCCCAAAACTTCAGAAATTCCCTTGTCCCTCTAATACAGTTTCACGAATACAGACCGAAACGCTGATTCCAGCAGCCTGGTCAAAGCTTCAGAATCTTAGAGTACACGCTCAAAGTTTACAATTACCAGAATTTGTAAATTTGGATCAAGCCATTGACACAAATTGGACTTTAGGCTCCCCTGAATTTAAAACTGAAAATATTCAGCCTTTATCTGAAGATGACGAAACTTTCTCAGTACATGTAAACAAGGTAATAGCACCTAGGCCCTACCTTACTATTCTTTATTTTTGGAATATAGTTTTAACTGTAGTCATATTATGGATTATCTATAAGTCCAGAGTACACATTTTATCTTTCATGTTTGCCGGTGTGCCCACCGCGAAAGCAGACGAATTACTTGTGCATACGTCCGCAGAGATTCTAGGTTATGTAATATTGCCACTAGCTATGTTAACTGTTTTATTCTGTACATGTTATTACTTATGCTTTCTCCGAATATGGAATTTCTCCAACTCCGCATGCAACCCACAACCCACCGTCGCTTGACATAGAAACTGAGATTAAACAAATGAAAATTCCAGTCAAACCACCAAGAACCAAGTTCACCACGAACTTAATCGAGGAACCAGCTACCTCAATGTTATGACTAGCTGTAATATCGTGTTCCTCCCCCCAGTAATTGGATTAGACATACCTACTTTCTATCATTCTGGAGTAAATAAAATACAATTATCCAAGCCGATTATGTACGATTCATCATTACTAGTCGTAACGGAAATTAAATATGACGAAACAATATCAAGTGGACTAAATTGGAAAGATATGCCGAGCAATGTTTTTAAATCTAATTTGATACAAGACGACCCACCCAAGGTTATCCATTCATTTTCTTAACGAAATCCCACACTAGAAGAATATTTTACTCATCATAAAATTACCAAGGCTTACTTCGCCAAATTAGAAGTTATCAAAATATAAATTGGCTTAGTTGGTCAACAAGTAAACAATTAAATACGCGTATAGAATTCAAAAGATTGATAAAAGCCTGTCAAATTCGCAAATTGGACCCCCTTCTATGGACATTCAATGAAACGAAAGAGATGATAACATTAGTCACAGAACGACTAACAGGTTCTAATTATATTACAGTGATTAGTTATAGTGACGCCGAAAGTTTATTTAATTTTCCTCTTCTAGAATGTGCAATTTCGGAAAATTCTACGCTAATAGCATTTAAAATCCCAGTCCCTAAAAGCAATCAGCTACGGATAATGTATCGACTACAACCACTGTTATTTACGTATCATCAGGATGTATGTCACGTAATACTACCTTTAGAAATTGTGATTTTAGTAACATCAACCCCTGTTGCAAACAGTTCTCAGTCAACAGAATTACTCACCACGGATTGTGACTTGACCCGGGAAACTTTGTGCCTAGCTAGATTTTTTAACGCAAAGGAAATTATGGCGTATAATTGTGTGAAGGCACTCATGATAAATGATTCGGACACTATACGGCGTTTGTGCAATATAGAATGTGTCTCTGCGAAAAACATCAATGTTTTTCATCGGATAAATTATACGGCCACATTAATGCTACTAAAACCTTCTCACAGATTGACTATTATGTGTTCAGAAATAGTTATTCCAATTCATAATCTTCCGCGTGTTGGCGCTCTGATGCTCGAACTATCTTGCGGATGTAAAATACGGATGCAGAATCAAACCTTTTCAACACTCCCCACGCAAGACTATGGAAGATTTCAATTTCTGTTGCCGGTACAATGGTATATGGGTCATTTATCTGAACCACTAACTTTTGAATGCATGGAATGTAATCCCCAACGACAAACGAACCAAAATTTTTAGGACGACCCCATATAGCAGAGTGGACAACAATATCAATTGCTTTGTTAATAGGACTTATAAGCTTAACACTAAGTTTAGTGTTAATCAGAATGTTAAGGCGATGGCTGGACAAACAACTTAATGCTAACGAACCTGTGTATCTAACCGTGACATGAAACTTGAGATTCACCACACCCTGCTTCAATTTATAGTTACTTTTTTATTATCTTATAGTCAATAGACACTACTTTAGAAAAAGTAACCGAACGTATTCATATAGAAATAGTTATATCTTGATTTTCTTTGCTTAGGCTGCAAGTTAGATTGATTCTCACAGGTACTAATTAAAAAAAATGTTAAACATCCAACAAGCTTTAAATCTTTTCGATTTAAGAAAGCCACCTAACCTGTCTTTAAGTAAGACTACCGCTCGTAATATAAACCGGTATGGTTTCCGGTAAGCGAAATTAACAAGTGGCCGAATACTGGTACATAATGAACTTACTAGTACAATGCTTTCGGAAATACAAACAAGTACGTATGTAAAGAAGGAAAACCCGTCAGAATCAACCTAACTGTAGTACATGTATACATAGGCCTACTTTTTAAATTTCTTATTACTAGTATAATGAACTTATATAAGCACATTGTGAAATGCATCTAACTTCTGTGGTGCTGAAAGCACCCGTGTACAGTTACACGTTTGTTATAAATTAGCGTAAGGGTTATAACACATTTTCGACGGATCTCCCCAGTAGGTTAAAGTAAGGGAGCTATCCACAACTAACATGAATAAAATTACCGTTTTTCTTTTAAATTTTTCGGCACTTCAATCGTGACCATGAGGCAAACTCGCAGCAACCGTTAGTGGATAATTGGAGCAGCATGACAAATACAAACAGTAATTTAGAACTTATATTGTTGACATTTAAATAATAATATTTGAGTGTCATAAACATATATATATATATATATATATATATATATTACCATAGCATATAACCATGTAAATGTACGCTAGCTAAATGACAACAGAACGCGCCACACCCAGTTGCATCCAACATCGAGACAGGAATCACAGTTAAAAAACTGTTATTACCGTGATAGCAGTTAAACAAAAATAACAGTTTATGATGTATCAAGTAAGAAAATGTTTTGCAAATGCAAATAATTAAATTTAAGCAAAGGGTGACAACGGAAAATGAACCACAAATGTAATTAAGACATCTCGGTGAACTAGCACCAGTGATTTTCAACGAATCACTGTCTAAGTGCATAAATAACAGCTAGCTTGCATTCCCGTCGCTTGAATAAATACACTACTCAAATTGAAAGCTTGTTTGGGCATAACAAACTTTGTAGTTTTCGGTAATCATAATTTATTGTCGAGTTTAACGCTCTAGAAATGTTTAAATGAATTTTGAAAGCAAATATAAAAAGTAAATAACTCATGGAAAGAATTAGTCACTTAACAGACTTTGCAACTTACAAATTTAACTGTTCCGAATACAAAATTCAAATTAAGAAAATTAATATTAATTATTCTCGGCAAAATCACTGATTATCAGGTTGGAAAATTTTCGAAGCGAATTATAAGCCATATGTATGAAGTTCTTTGGTTCCAAGTTATCCATTTCTGTATGTTTATTCAGTGCATGAGACTTATTTTTACTTGTACTCAACAGTCATTTCTTTTACTAACGTGTTTGCTGAGAGCATCCATCCATTCCATATGATCAAACGGAAAGTCAAGGTCGTCTGGGAGCCGGAAGAACGAAGATAGCCAACTTCAAGAATGAAAACATCTTTGATTTCTCCTGAGAATATCTTGCTTCCGCGAAATATTATTGTCCGATTCTCAAAAGGATGTGTTAATCAAAAAGAAAAGCCAAAAACATTTTTACAAGTGGCGTTAAAAAAATGTAAATGTGCGCCTCAAAACTTAGCTGTATGCGACAATGTCATAATAGCTCATATTACTGTACGTAGATGTTATTATAGGTTGTTACATTAATCAAGTAAGCATGTATTAGATAGATTTAGTTAAATTTACATGCTATAACGACATACTGTAGGATTTGTTCTATTGTTTTTCGTCTTTTCTTCCTCTCTCAAGTTAAAAAAAACTCAGACATATAAACTTTCCTTGTTTTGAGCAATACTGTCTTAACGTAGAATCAACCTTTACATCTTATTTAGCTGTAAACTAAATGGCGGATCAAATTGTAATTTTACCTTCTAATTTAAAAAGAACACTTTTGTAAACTATGTAATTGTGATTAGAAAGAAAATACGGACGTATGTATTGAGTATTGAAACATTTTAGTATATGTAAGCATTTTACCAATACAGCAAACAACTTCAGAATGAAGATGACCTTAAATAGCCCCCCCCCCCCTCTTTTAACTCCATGTACATGTACATTTCATTTAGAAGTTAGGAAAGCAACACTTTCTCGAGTCAATCCGTGAACACGAGATAGCAAAATCCCCTTCTTTGTTCTCACTCCTTGAGCCGAAAACAGCGAAGGTGAAGGGTTTGTGGCGAAATAGGATTATGTCTTACCCACCCTATCCTAGATTTTGCTTCACCTTATGTTTTGACCCACGATTGGAGCGAGACTCCTAGTTTGAGTAACGTTAAAATACAAGAGAAATAGTATAAAGCCTGTTGAAAGAATGTTTGTCGATTCCCTGCTTAGCAACGTCAAAATTCGGAAATATGACAGCAACTTAGCAAGGTCAGTTGTTAGCTGTCAAGAAAACTTGTCATGAATGTGGTAGAGATTAAATATGAAAAGTCCTGTTTTACGCAATTAAGGAAGGATGAGTATGGACAAGCAGAGGAAGACAATATCATAGGACAGGCTAGATAAGATCAAAACAGACATTATCAAGGAGAGTTTGTGGTCAAGTGATGCGTAGTAACTGTTATTCAACACCCAAAAACATCCTCTCCTCAATTCCTATCTTTTTACCAAATATGGCATCGTATGATATTTGCGGAAAGGCTACGTGTTCATGGTGAAACGTCGAAATTGTGGAAGTAAGCCTTCCGGGGCGTTAGCGCAGGACCCCCTATATAAGGTCTAAGTCATGAATTTTATAAGGAATATCACCCCAGGAGACGGAGAGTGAGTTGTTAGTCGACATCTATACGTGAACTTATAATTCTCAACTAATCTATCAGGTTAGTAAAGTTTATTTTAGAACTTTGAATTTCCAGTAGATGAAACACACTTTATCCCCAGAGTTGTAACGTGTCCTATTTTCATGTTTTGTGCAACTATCCAAGGTCTTCTTCAGGAAGAAGTTGAAACTTCGATATTAGATGATTATTTGAACCAGTTGCATTGTAAATGAAATTCAGTTATCAGAAATAAATAGGACAGCCTGTCGTTGTTTTGCTTAGTTAGATCAGAACGATGTAGATTTTATTTCTAAAGTTTTCAAGTGAATTATTTTAAGACGTAATTAATGTAGATGTATTAAACCTCATTTTATTATTTTCTTTATTATGTAAATAATCTTATTTAAATGTGAATTATTTGATGTTTGCCTTGAAGCATATTGCTGCAGGATGACCACGCCCGAGTAAGTCAACGTACCTAAAATAATCTACCTCTGAGACCCTTGAAACCTGGAAAGGTTGCTTTATAACGCCCGCATACTTGGTGTCGCTCCTAGAGTTAAAAATGATGCCACAGTATCATGATGAACCTCATACAAGTATTGAATGAAATTTTTGAAATGACTAATGAATATGAACTTCCACTATGTATACGATTCACAGATGTTCAGAAAGCCGCCGATTCGGTCCCTTTAGCAGCGGTTCTTAAATCACTTGAATATCAGGACATCGAAGGTGCACACAGTTAAATTACTACGGAACATCTAGTCGACTTCTACTTCTATTAGACTCCTACTAACAGAAGTAATATTAGACTCCTACTTCAAGAGAGTGAAATATTAAAATTTAGAAAAGGTTAAGGCAAAGAGATACAATCTCTTCAAAACTATTTTATGGGGTCTTTGAGAAAGTGTTCCAAGTAGAAATGAAAATAAATAGCGAATATGTCACTCACCTACGATTCGCTCATGACATTCCTGTTTGCTTCACGTGCAGACGAAATACATACCAGAATGGAAGAGTTTAGTTAAGAGAGTTCAAAAATAGGACTTAAATGAATTTAAGTAATAACAGAAGTAATGTATAATCAGTATGCAGAAAAGAACGAAATAAAGATTCAAAAGGGCACAATAAAAATAGTTGATGACTACAGATATTGGATAAAATAATGGAAACACTAGTCAAGAGAGGGACATATTGTAATTGTGCTTGATAACACTGAGCACTGCGTAAATCAACCGTCTTTTGTTTCTTGCAGGTAGGATGGACTAATCGTACACTGATTCAGTGTGGTTGTGAACGTTGTGTAGGTGTGGCGAGTGACCAGTATGTCCGACTTGACGGAATTTCAACATTACTCCTTTCTTACATTTATACATTTTCATTCTACACAATTTTCCTCTCCCTCACTCTTTCTTCCGAAGTTTTGCTCCATATCCGTCCCAACTCTACCGGATTTGACGTTTTACTCTCACTAGAATTTTTTAATATTATTACCCGATCTTGACATTTTAATTATTATTTTATTCGTTTATCCCGGGGAACACGCTAACTTCGGTTGCGAAAAGACTTTATACACTTTATTACTAATTAACATAATTACACTTGTAGTGACTGGAAAGAAAAGTGCATTTACGAGTTCCATCCATCTTCTCGTACCGAGGAGTCTTGAAGAAGAAGAAAAAAGAAAATATGTCTAATTGTGGGTGCCCGTCTAGCTGGAGCACCTGTGAACAAAACAGCAACGTTAAGCGGTGTAACACAAGGCACGATCTCGAAGGTCATGGCCGCATACACAGTGCACGGTAAAACGGTCGGCGAAGCACAATAATGGGTGAAAGACGAAGCTGCAGAATAGGAACCGCCGGACTTTGAAGTGAACTCTGACGTCACAGAAAAAACCAACAGCCGATAAAATGACTACAAAACTTAATATGCACCAAAACACTCCAGTGTCATTCAAAACAGTGAGGTGGGAACTGTATGAAATGGGTATCCATGGACGTGTTGCTATTCCCAAGCCTCTAATAACTGACAATAATGCTGAAAGACGGCGTACATGGTGCAATGCCAACAAGAACTGGACTTTGGAGGGCTGGCTACGTGTCGTATGGCCGGACGAGTCACCTTTTACTCTCTTCTTTATCACTGGACGAACATCCTCCCAAACATACGATGTGGGCTAACTCCGCCCGATTGCCAAACATGCTGGCGACTCTATTATGGTCCGGGACGCTATATCATGCTATTCGGCAGCCTCTCTTGTCACATTACTCGTTTTGGTCACAGCAGCATTATATAGAGAACTCTTGGGTAACCAGGTCCAACAATTGGTGCAAATTCTATTTTCAGATGGGAATGTCATATTCCAGGATGATAATGCCCCCATTCACACAGTTGGTGCTATTTAAGAGTGGTTTCACGAGCATGCTGATGAGGTTCAACATCTTCCCTGGCCCGCGCAGTCCCCAGACCTGAATATCATCGAGCCACATCTATTGGCTCTTTTGGAAACCACGGTTGGTGATCGATTTCCAACCATTTCGTCTCTACCTAAGCTGGAGGCTGTGTTGTATGATGAATTGCTTCGAATTCCACTCACTATCATTCAGGACTTATATCGGTCTATTAAGATGGACCAACACTCAGGTATGGAATGGAGGGTACACGCAGGTACCCACCTTAAAATTTTAGGAGTGCTGTATTGGATATTTGTCTGTTCGGCATCTTAAAATTCAGCAGATAACTACTTTCTCTCCACTCTAATCAAATAGGAATCACCAAATTAACAAGCGGTAATACTCGTACTAGTATCTTTATTCTAAGTATTGTGAATGGTACTGAATGACTAATCGTGAATATTTGTAGATACCTGTTAAGGATAATAGGTTCGTACACCAAATACACAAGTTAATTGACAAAAGATGCTGACGTTTAAGTCATAAAAGAATTCCGAATTAAGATATATTCAATGTTCGATAAATGCTAATACAATTCGTAATGTTTTAGTAGCTTTAACTTATGGACTAATACGATTAGCAATTAAGTAAATGAATTCGACGATTTTCAAAAATGACATTATCTCTTTTTACATATTATGAAACAACCGCGCATCTTAATTTTCGAACTAATCATTGTTACATTGTTGCCAAATCATATATTCGTTAAACTATAAAATAAATTGATGAAAGTACATTTCACCTTCCCTCTCTAAACAAACAAAAATCATTACGTGATGAGTCACTTCATTTACACAGCACCCTGTGACGGCTACGCACGCCCCCTCACATGTGTGTGTTAGGGAGTAAGCTCACCTAATTTTGTGCATTTTATGTTGAAAAATTTGTGTGTGTATGCAGGCAGGGATGAAAATCCGGCCGCTGGAAATGATGCGTCAGCGTGGACATGTGAATCCAGTCGGCAGGCTTGGTAACGATGTTTCAGTCGAGCTTTAGATGGTGTAAGTGACGTGGTGGACGGTTAGAGTCCTAGGAAGAGTTAGGTTGACTGAATTATGTAACGCAAATGTAACATCGCGGACGTACATAGTCGTTGTTGCACATAAAGCTACCAGAAGCGTTGTAAAGAAATAACAATAGAAAACCGATAGATCGTTTGTGACGTTCTGAGCTCAGCAACGAAAAAGGGTAGCCCGGTATTTTATTAGATAACGTGGTTTCTGTTTTATTAAATATATATTTTATTATCCAATCTTGTATAGTACGGAATTCAATTTTTCTTGTTGTATTAGTACCGTAAAGCGTGGAGAAGCGTTTACTGGATTTGAGATACAGTCAATGGTTAATAATTTTGTGTATATCTACTGAGAGTGGACTGTTATCAGAGAAGTGCATGATATTAGATTCCGTACAATATATACGACTAACCTTTCATATATATGAAAGTTTGTTGAAAAACATCGTCAGTTATATTGTCAATAAATCTTATCAGAATAGTTTAAAGTGTTATTATCCTGCAATATACTCCAGTATATGTTCGTTTGAAGCCAACAAATCAGTTCTGAACAATTCTGAAATTTTTCGAGATTTTGATCCAACCAAGTAGTAATAGGGGAGATTTCCTTAAAGTTATAAAAAAGTTCACCCTCAAATTTTTACATTCTTGTTTTGGGCGAGTTATGGTGTGTGAAGCTCATCTTGAGGTGTTTGATCACGTCTGAAGTCATTTTTGAGACTTTTCCGCCATTTTTACCTATTTATCAAAGTTGCGGTTCTTGTTTAATATTCGTGTTTTTGAGGAAGCACAGGAGCATTATCGGTTAAACCGTTCTCTAACCCCCTGTACCCTTGAACACCTGACAAATTATTGCCATTACCGGAAGTCCAGTTGGAGGTGTTAGGTTTCGTTCCCACCCTAGCCTGTGACTCTACGTGCCTTTTATTCTCACGGCGCTATATGCATGTTTAGAAGTGAGACGTTAACACCACATATCAGTCTAGTTTTCTCCCGCGGTGGTGGTCTGGTTACGGGTAGGTCACTTTATTTGGGGCCGAAACAAAAGTAGGTCACAAACCATACCTGAATGTCAAATAGTTTCAAAAAATGAATGATGTCAAAACAATATCATTGTTAGTTGTACTTCCTAGTCATAATGTATTAACAACAATCGAAAAGTTTATCTAACATAACTAAATCTAACGTGAACATCTCTTTAGAACAGTATAATAGAACTGAATAGCCGTAATCTAATTCAAAATAATTTGATGAAACTAAATTACACAACATTAAATTATAAAGAATTTTCATCATAAAGAAATAGATGATATCAACAAAAGTGTAGCAATATAACTTCATCGAACACTCTTAACTTCGGCCTCTAATTATTAAAGTAATGATGACAAACTGAGTGTGACTGAAAGTTTGCCTCGTTGATACATTGTTGTAAATTAGTTTTATGTTTTTTAAATGATTCTTTGATGAGTTTATGCCCAAAATCTTGATCGTTTACCCATTTTATTAAAAAAGCATCTGTACTTTCGTTTTCAGACATTTGTTTGGACAACGTAATCTTAGCATGAGCATTCTGTTTCTTTTCCTTAGAACGTCGTTGAGATTTAGAACACATAATCAATTCTAAAGACTATCCTGGATGGTATTCCGCTATTACAACTTCCTGTGAACTGGTATTGGTATGTTTCTTATCTTTTGCTACTGCCTGTTGTATAACCTCACTGTTGTCTTGATGATCCGTATACGGGTCATTTCACGGCAATTCAACCAAACTTTTGTTGAAAGTTAACCCAGAATCTCCGATTTGGATGAAATGTCGTAGTGTTATAGAAACTTTTGTGCTGATTTCAAATCTGTACATTTTTTTGCAATCACACCAGCGGTTCCAAAGTTATTTCATTTAAAAAACGGAATGAAAATCTGTTGTTATACTTGCGACATACAATTTTCGCATCGTTTTAAAAATACGAAAAATGTCATATCTCGGTTCCTATTTATGCTAGAAACATTATTTTTTTATTCAGGCTGTCTTGAAATGATCAAGCAGGGATAATATATAAAGTTAGCTGTTAGAAAATTTTCAAAAGTAAAATGTTGCAAAAAAATCTAAAACGGAGTTTCGTAAATTTTAAGTCTTTATGACCCAAAATCAGCATCAGGAGTTTCAATGAAGTTGTTTTTCTTTGAAAGCTCATTACATCTATTTTCAAATGCAAAAAAATGTGATGGACCTTCAAGGTACTAGGAAAAAAAGTGAAATGTTATAAATGTACCTGTAAAACGAAGTCTTAAACTGCTATCTTCATTTTTGAATATGCATTTTATTTATGGCCTTTACGGATATAAAGCTCAGGCCAGGATTATGGTGGAGAAAGTGTCGTTCAGGGGTTATATTGAAAGTGGTATTCCGGCACTTGCCTGGTGTGATTGACAAAAACTCCTGAATGGTTTTGTGTTAAATAATGGAAGGTATCTCGTGTAGTGTTGGAAAATTTAAAAATATGAAAAACTGATAGAAATAACCCAACTGGCCGCAGGCCCACCTATTTAAAATTTTCGGAAAAATTTTAATGGATCTTTCAATAAATTGATAATAATATAACCAAATCACTTCTTTTTCTCTTGTAAGCAAACCGAACTTGGAGCATGCAAAATTCCATCTGATGATATAGGTTGAGTGATATAAGAGTGCATTGCTTTGTTTACACTATTAGCATGTAATGGAGTACTTCGCTCTCCTTTATTTGTTATTCTCAGTGTGGAACAAAAATGTATAAGTGAAATCTGAACGATCAGTGCGAGAAGTTAGCAAATCCTTCCTATTTTTGTATATAGTATGGCCAGACGATCTTTTAGCAAAGTTGTGCTTTAAAATTCCTCGACATTGGTTTGCTCAACGGTAGCCCATCGCTTTGTCCCCTCGTTCACCTGCTCTCACACACCTCACTTTGTACCTACGCACTCACTATATATATATATATATATATA
>JAGDQP010013036.1:0-48829 GCA_022664845.1 Lepisma saccharinum | reverse complement strand
AGTTGTTCGCGATGTAGCACAATATTTTGAAATGTACTAAATTTAATGTGAAATTTGGTAAAATTTGGATGAAGTACAAAGATTCTATCGACTGGCAACATTGGATTTTATTGACATTATGCAACATTTACCTTTATACTTCATGTTTACACCGTTCGAATGTTCATACCATAGAGTTAGGAAGAAAACAGAGAGAACATTCATGACGTCACATGAAGCCAAATTATATTTCAGTGGCAGCCATCTTGTGTGGCCCCATTAGAGTCCCTCTATACCGAGTATTGTGATGATTGCCTTTTTCTTCAGCCCTAACTTGCTCTTCGCATAAGAATGAAAAGGCAATACTCGGAAAAGAGGGTATCTAAATATGGGGCCAGTCAATGTGGAGGATGGGCCTCGTCCCTTCCGTCTCTTGGCATCACTCCCCTCGTCTTTAAAACAGCCTGAAGCTCCATCTATTTATATTCCTAACTCTGTGGTTCATACTTTTTTTTTTTTTTTAAAAAAAAAACAAGTAATATGTGTTTTATTGTTCACATCTATAGGTCTACCTCATGTTGTCGAGAAATGTATTTCAGCAAATTTTATTTGTGAGAGCAGATTTTCTCAATATATTCTGAAACAAATCATTAGGATTGAACGAAAGCAATTGAAAGGTCACTTCTGAATCAAAACTGAGCGCAGCAAATCGAAGTTTGACAACATGCACAATGAGCAGAAAATTCTTAGCATATTAGGGCTGCGTTAAAGCTTACGTTTCTTGCAATTTGGGTGAGTAGCCAATCGAAACACGTGTTTTATTGCGTATTCTACGTGCACCACATGCTTCAATTGGCTACTCACCCAAATGGCAAGAAACGCACGCTTGCAAGAAAAGCAGCCCTAATGTTAACAATTAAGAGTTGTGTGTATATTTTTGGCCAAATTGTTTTTGTGATCGATGTTACACACCAATGCTGGTGTACTTCTGGGAAATCTACTTCTACTTTCAGTACTTTTACTATTAGGTGTTTCTGGTACCGTACTTGAAACAAAACATTCACCAGAGAATATGTTCCCTGGCTTAATTATTATCGAACTCTTATATTAAAGTTTGTTCAGAAAAATATTATCAATTAGTTTTAGAGTTTTACAAAATGTCAACGTAAATTCTCCCATTTTTTTCTTTTGTGTAGATAATTATATCCGGAGACTTTTTAAAAATCTCCGATTTGTCGATAATGTTTAATCAAGGCCTGCCGCTGAGGGCATAGACATGTCTTTGAGTCATTTATTTTTTTAAAAAAATGGAAATTTTATTATTTCCTTCAGTTGTTACTATGCTGCTCGATTTTTTAAGACACTGCAAAATATCCCAAGGTACATAGTAGTGATATACTTTGAAAATAGGGGTGATGTACCTCGGAACACCATGGAACATGAAACCCGTAAACATAAACATGCAACTAGAACTAATGACAAATTATTTTATTTGGTGTAACAGAACTGTATATTAATGATAAACTACATACAAAGACGAGACTTTTAAACATTTATAGTATCTATCCATTAATACAAAACGCAACACATGTTTATTTTATCTATTCCGTAGTATAAATAAGGACACTTATTTTATCCATCCAGTGCTGGCACAAAACCCAAGACAATGTATATATCCAGTAGCACAAAAAGCAAGATACATTTGTATATTTAGTAATACCAAACGCAACACGTGTCCCAAGGTTACAGTGTCCTATGGTACATCCTGTCTTACTATAAAAATCTGCTCAAAACATGCCATTACGACTAAACGTTGCTTAATTTAACCACTTATAGAAGAAAAGACCACTTATTACAGCCATACCATAAATTCAGCAGGATCACTATGTTGAGAAATAATATAGCCCTATATTTTTTAACTGTACTTAAGAAAATAAGGGATATATACCAGTAATGGACACTTAAGGACACTTTTCACCGTTATAATTTTTAACTCAAATACAGTTTAAATATCAAATGAGAATGTTACACGTTCTCCATGCTTTCCTCTAGTGATTTCTATCCATTACTCTCATTAACATACACTATTTGAGAGGAAATCACGTTTTTTGTCTAACATTGTTTTGTACCAGTGATGGAATCGGAAAAATCTGGATCCAGTAATGGACTTACTGTGTAACTCAAAATAATTTAAATAATCATTGCTGATGTTTCGAATATGAGTAGTAAACACGATTATATGTTTAATGCTGTTCTTCGATTATCTGATTGTTTCATGGAATTCCACAGAGTAATCATTCCGAAGGTTCGAAAATAGCTATTGACCATCCTTACGAGGTTTTAACGTTTTTCACCTCAGTCATAACAGGCAAATACCCTGATGGCACCTTCAACTTAGACCTGTCCGACTCCTTTCCGCTTCCTTTCCCCTACCGTATCCCGGCCTGAGCCATACCGGTAAGTTTTTTGTGGCCATAAAAATGCAAATTCCAACTTGCCATGAATAGTGTGCAATATTAAAACAAATCATTTCATTAATGGGTATCCCAGCGTCCATTATTGAAAAAATGGGACCAAAAAAATCCTGACAAACTTATGGTTATAAAGAGTAAATAATCTTTTCCAAGCTGAAATAAAACAACTAACAAAATTACGATTTTGCCCTCGAAGTTGCGGAGAGTTTAGCGCGCTGATTTTCTGCGCGCGTGTTCATGAGTTCAATTAGCCCCTGAGAGCAGTTGAACGGAGTGGTTCAGAGCCCACTTTACCAAAACTGTAACTCTCGTCCTTAGAAGCTCATCAGAATGAAGGATTTTGATTTCAACCTAGTAATGAATAGTGAGTGTCCATACCTGGACAAAACTGACTTTGCTGTACCGGTAATGGACACCCCATGCTTTGCATAACAGATCCAAGTTATAATTGGTTTGGTCATTTAAATACTCGAAGCCAAGACATTTCGTAATGGATAATAGTGCAGAACAATAAAAGTAATCGTTGCTATAATTTCATGAATAAAGAACGAAAGCTCTCTTCTTAATCGCTTGCTTAACAGAATGCATGGAAGAGAAGGTACAACCATGGACCTAAATTAAACATAATGTGAGAAATATCAAATGAAACCAATGACGAACGAATAATATTCAGTGGTATCAGAACATACTAGAATATTCAGTGGTATCAGAACATATTAAATTTTCCCATGTAGGTGAAATGATTACCGCTCTTAGGAAGATCGGATTTTACAACTTTTCTCGTGAAGTTTCCATTACTGGTGCGTTTATCTTACCAACTTCAAAATTCCAAAGACGTTTTTCTTCTTCTACTCAAGAACCAGCAGCCACACATGTAAGGTTATTATGTTTGAACTTGAAGTGACGGACAAAGAAAATAATAAGTGATTGCTAGAAGTTCTCACGTATACCTCGATAGTAGCGACAGTTGCTGCCAGTCCTGGTGCCTCCAGTTTCTAACCAAGGATGTTCTAATAGAGGATGTGCGATTTTGCCAAGAACATGAAGCCAAACATCACAGCATAGTCCCGTCCAGTTAGTCCACTAAGGGTCAGTTCTACAATCGACCACTAAACTTCTAGTCAGCGCTAAGTTGAGGCCAACTCTTATTTTGCGTACTCTCATTGGCCAAAATCAGACTTAGCCTCAACTTAGCGCTGGCTAGAAGTTTAGCCGTCGATTGTAGAACTGACCTTGTTGAATCCAACCAAAAACATTGTTTTCGGCTAAGAAAGATGGCAACAAGCTCTCTAGTTTGTTCGCTAACCAATCAGGTACGTCGCCTTGGTCGATGTTCAGTTGTTTATTGGCTTCATTATTTCTCCACGCATGAGATAGCTACAAGTAAATCCTCTATTAGAACATCCTTGTTTCTAACCAACCAACCGTCAGCCTTTATGTATGTAACTGAACGAAGAAGAAGAAGAACTTGCAAGTACATTTTACCTCGTACAGACGAAAATGGACATAAAATCAAGAGAGAAGAGAACATAAGTTTAGAAGGTAAAGATGAGATAACGAGCAATATATTTCTAAAGAATAAAAAAATACTATAAACCAATATAGAGGATAAACAATATTAAATTTATTTGACATTTTTTTGTGAAACATAACGATCATTATAGTCGAAAACTTCATTGACATCTTAGCCAATGAAAATTAACAATTTCCCGCCAATGACATTTCTCGGCGGTATCACGTGATCTTAGACTTGTGCTGCCATCTGACGAGTAGGCCGCAGGACGGGAGCTTTTGTATACTATGCATAGTATAGCAAGATTCAGTTATTATTTTCTTTGGTGACGGATGTCAAGAGCAAAGCTACCAACGCTGATACAAAAATGAATCTTGCTTAATAGAGGAAGTACCTCAAATGTCCCTAGATACAGCAGCTTCCCCTCTGTAGCGTATATACTTACTAATTCTAAATAAACAACGTAACCTCCCATAACAATGGAAAAATATCTCTAAACTCAAATTTCCGAAGAAGATTATTTTTTTACTGTCAATTAAGTTTTGGGTAATTTTTGTCTATTATTGTGCTGCTAATAATTAAGGAGAAATCTTACCTCAACAGACAGTTGATTCATAACCATTTCCCAGATTCCAGGATAAGATCTTGACGGACATCTTTGGTTGTTGCCCGTGCATGTATGTGAGATTTTGTGATCCAAAGTGTATGGCCAAAGAGGAGGGTCTGAGAAGGGAGCTGCCATCGACGAGTCATAGATGAATCCAAATTCTCGCATCATGAGGAATTGCCTGTTCCAACCAACCCGTAAGAAAGGTACTCTAAGACCTGTTCAAAAACACAAAAAACATTATCAAATAAATACATTTTGACTTGGTCAAATATTGAATTTAAAAATGTTTTTGATCTGTAGCCTTGTCCCTCGATTTTGGAAGCGATATAAGTTATATGAGATTTCTCTCTGTCTCCAAGCTAAATCATGCTGAATTTTTTCTAATCACTTGTTAGATCTTCCGTGATTCATTTCTTCAAAATAATATTTATGAAGTACAGTGGATATTGAAAGAAAGAATTAACTATAAAATAATTAAATAAAATGTAAAAGGCCTTGTGTTAACTTTTAAGTCACACCATCATGGAATTCTGTTGAATTGTGAAACATCAATTCAGTACTTCGTGAAATACGCATTATAATACCGGTATATCCCAAATTATACATTACTTCTAGCTTGTGACTATCGCAATTTAAGCTCTAGTAAAATTCTACCTCTTACATGTTTTTACAATATTTAGAATAATACTTGGAACATTTTCATTTCATGCGATGTTGCCTTACATATCATATAAGCTGAGGATAGTGCTACCATTCTGAAAGTTTTACATATTTATTTATTACGAAAAATACAACAGACTAATGTTCAATTGCAGTATGTATTCTGTAAGTGTAAATTTCAATGTAGATTTTATCGTACTAAAACTTAACAAATCCATATTGTCAGTGGAGTAAACCAAAATAGATACAAGTGTATATATAATCGTATCGTTTATCTTTTTAACATTCCGTTTTACAAACACGATAGTCCTTACAGCAATTTTGATGTTTCAGAATAATTTTATTATGCCATTCTGGAAATTATTTCAAATTAGGTTAAATATGTCAATCTCATCTTTTGTTCTACGTAATCAATTGAATGAAAAGCAAATTCTCTACATGGACAACTTTTTTTAAAAATCTCAGTTCGGTCTTTCATACAGTAAAAAAGATCTTTGTTATGCATTGGGGTTCTAGTATGAATTTCGCTCTAGTACGAATAACAATTATAGTACGATTTGTAACCAGCAATAAGCACAATCTAAAACGGGAATTTTTTTTACACAAAAGAAGATTGTTTAAGTTACCATTACATTAGTGATTCTAAAAGTATCCTCGCACCTCTTATGTCTTCCATTCGAACGCCTGCAAAGCGGTTGATGATGTTTGCCTGCCCAACCATTTCATCGAACCAGTCCTCAATCGTTGCATTTCGGCTCCACCAATCTTCAGGACCTCTATGACTGAAAAGGAAATGAGTTTGTAGTGTATTTGTTTGTTTGTGGATGACAATGTCATTTTCTTGTGTGTTTGTCCGTATTTCCAATCTCCCTTTAGTTCACATTTGTGTGGTAATTTCAAAATATTAGACTATTTAATTGATAAAGAAAGACTGAAACTTAAACACTGTACAAATAAGATGTTCCATCTACATGTTCCAGAATACAAATTAGTTGTTTGAAATAAAACATAAGACTCGTTTTTGATAATTTATTCAATTCAATAACGTTTCGTTTCATATCTTCAAACTTCCTTGGATTTGAACAGTACGGAAAAAGGAAAGCATGAATTAGTTCAATGGCAGACAATCAACTTGAGGAAGTTTGAAAATATCAAACGGAACGTTGCTGAATTAAATAAGTCGTGACTGTATGGGTCTTCAACCGTCATCACGTGAGCGTGTTTATTTATACCTCTTGGCCAAACGAGGCTCTGGTTTCGTGACGTGATAAGGCTATTACTCTTGTGTCTTAAATGATGCAATTCTTGTCAACGCACCATAACATTTCTTTTTGATTACGTTACGTCAGCTTATTACACATAATTACCTGTATATATGCAATTAAATACATCGTATTCTTCACACATTGCAAACTTTAGGACAGAGGAAAATAAAATAGATCACTCAAACCATGGCCCACATCACGCCAAAATATATATTCATAGAAAAATCTGATTGATCAGGTTAAAACATTGGCTAGTAGGAAACATTGAACTGTATTTAACGATAATGGAGTGATCGATTAGTATCAGAAACCAGACACAAGAGGGAAACAGTTAACCTTGTTTGTTCATCCAAAAAATGGACCAAACTTTCAGTTTGAACTCAACTTTTTACATTTCCTGCCGCTGTGTAGGCAGTTTTGATAGTTGTAATTCGTCTTAAACACGCCTATAGAGGTTCAGTCCTTTCTTATTTACGTTTTGTCTATCTAATTTCCTTGCTCTGCATTTGAATATTGATATGAAGGAAGACTCCCTAGCTCATGGTCCAGAACTTCTAGTGACTATAAAATAAAACTTACGTGATGGAATGCACAGCTATTTCGTGACCTTCATTCCATAGCTTCTGCACTTGCTGGTAGTTTGTGTATTCATGGGATACGAAGAACGTGGCACGAATTGGGCAGCCATTTGAATTCTTTCTTTCTTGAGTAAACAATTTCTTGGTATACAGGTCCCAGTTCTCTGGATTGATTGCATCGTCAAACGTCAAAATTATCATTTGGGGTATCTGTAGAAATGAAAGAAATACACAAATACATGTGTAATTTACTGTTGTGGGCATTCGGTTTCTGAAACAGAGCATAATGGTATTTATAAAAAAATATTAAAACAGTTATTAAGATCTAAACTTGAGTAATAAAGCTTCACAGACACACCGTGAACACATACACCTATTGTCAGGTAAGAGTTTTACATCTTACAACCTCAATTATGCACTAATCCAGATCTTTTCAAGTTTGCGGTGGGGTAAAACTTTAAAAAATCATATTTTGTGCAGGCCACTTTTGGAAATTATTTATCTAAATTGCCCTTGCTTCATGGTAATCAATTGTCTTTACCTTTCTTCTTGTGTGTTTATTAAATTAAATTAGCTTCTGGAAGAAAGTGGAATGCTTTGCCGTACATAAAATGTTCGCAATTAATGTTCTTCAAAGTACATTTTGTTTGAAATGTGAACAAGCATTAAATTTTCATTACTTGCTGTTGCTCCCAATAAAAGCCCATATCATGGCCTCAAAATTCCATATTTGTAGATGACATATTAACGTCAACAGTGTAACTTGGGGCAGTAAGTTCACACTTGCAGTTACCTGGAGCAACTTTGAAATAGCGAGAATTTTCACTACAATTGGTTTCCAATTGCTGCAAAGTGAGGTTTGCATGCGTGTAGTTCTTAGTACGCTAACTAGCGGAAGCACCCAGCCTTACCTAGGAAACATTTAATAACAGTACTTTTTAGTATAAGATCGAAACAATTGGCGAAGAATTCTCCATGAAACTACCAGAGATTAATAACACATATAGGACATGCAGGCTGCGCAACAAGGATATAGTGAATGCAGAAGCACAGAAGTAGAGTTGATCCCACCCAGATGCCCCTGGCAAGCCAACAGTTACAAGGTGGGTGGGTCCCTTGAGGCCGAACTATAAGTTGAGAGGTAAGCAGGAGGAATGTTTTAGGACACTGCACAATTTGCTATCCAAACATAATCTTGCCCAAAACTACTAGTCCGAGATCAGGAGAGA
Organism: Lepisma saccharinum; assembly: GCA_022664845.1. Taxonomy (NCBI): domain Eukaryota; kingdom Metazoa; phylum Arthropoda; class Insecta; order Zygentoma; family Lepismatidae; genus Lepisma; species Lepisma saccharinum. Next base: position 40,521 of record JAGDQP010013036.1, on the reverse strand, counting down.
ATACGAGACAGCATACCCTGAATAAGAATCCAAAGACATGACAATAATTTGGTCGAGTTCACCAAAGCACCGACTAATTTTGAAGAGAATATCACAACTATACTATGGAGGGCAAAACTAAGTATCAACGAGGTTACCAAACACTACAAACCGTTAAAAACCAAAGTGGTAGAAAAGTGGGAATCTACCTTGGAGGACAGCAAGGTCCACTTCAGTCCAGAGGTCACAAAGAAAGTGGTCTAGCATGTCAAGATTATTGCGTTCTATTTCCTGACGAGGTCCTACAAGAAACCAAGAAGACTCGAAAAAACGAGAAACCTGTTCAGTAAAGGCAGAGGACATCCCAGAAGGACAAGCAAACATCACCACCCAGTCGCCTCATGAAGGACCCTCTAGAGGACTGGCTGGAAATCTTGAAAAACTGCAGCAAGTAAATAAGCAAAATAAAAGAAGTACCGCCGGAGAGACCCATAGATTCCTCAAGTAACAGCCAAACGAAATATTTGGACAAATACTTAACACATTTTCTCATAAAAACGTTGCCTACTCCAGCCACAATGCTAGAAAATACTTCAAATTTTCTGCAGAAAGTCAGAAGCGTTAAAAGAATGGGTCATAGAAACATATTATATATACTACAGTCATAAAAAACTTCGAAACAAGCATAGGAACTAGAAGGGGATAGACCCAGTTTCAGTATACTACAACTCCAAATTCGAGTTGCTAAAAAGTTTGCAGTGAGGAAACATTGGAGCCACCATGCCCAACACTAGTAACGATGGGCCTGAAGATTCTAGTATATAACAACTATGGATTGTTAGATGACGTGGTAGGAATATTTGGTGGGAAGATGAACAACTAAAATCTTATGTAAACCGCCTAAACAGTAATGCATGAAGACTTCAGTTCACACTTGAGCGTCGAGCCAAACCAAGATAAATGTCTTAGAGTTTAACGAAGAGACCAAACGGACGTATATAATAAGCTTACTTCAAGACATGCATTTTTATCTGATCCCGGCACACGCAAATGCTTAACAACTCACTGATTAAGAGTCAGACATTACGTCTCAAATGAATCATAGATAATGAACAGTGGCTTGAGAAAAGATTAAAATAATTAGGAAAAGTGTTTCTTTCTAGAGGCTATAAGAGGAAAACGGTATAACAACTCATAAACGAACTTTCGAAACTGGTAGACCAAGATGAGAACAGAATGTAAAAACAGAGCTATTTTTCCACAAAATTACTACCCCAACTATAACAACAAACTGAACAAACGAAGCAAGAAGTTCTTCAAAAGAATCAAGACGGAATCTTGCAGAGGAAACGTGGGTGAAGATGCTACAAGATCCAGCGCTGATCCCGCGCAAGACATAAAAAAAACTGAAACATCTAACCACAAGTAGCATTCACCCAAAACGATTTGACTAAGATACAATATTTCAACCAAAAGAAACCTAATACACGGAAATTAAATTAAAAATATACCAAAATGCATGAGCAAAAGTAAATCAGTAAACTTGAAAACGGCTGTTATGAGGACTAAAATCGGAGTAAAATCACGAGATAGAAAGCTGTAAATGAAAACAGAAATGAAAACCACCATGTTAATGAATTGAAGAATAGTGTTACTAGAGCTCAGAGGAATTGTACGTCACCAAGGAAACCAGAAAGAGCGGGACCAAAAACCTCACGTCCCAGGAGAGGGGAAAGGTGCAACTTGACGGTGACTAGTGTATAAGAGGTCAAGCAACAGTACTGTGACATAAGGTGGAGGGAGACCCTAAATAGAAACATCAAATACAGAGAGACAACTCGAATAAAGAAATAAATACTAAAACCAAACGAAGGAACCAAATTAGATCTGTAACGGAAATTCTTGAAATTCATAAACTCATGGATAAATCCATAAATGGACTCATTGAAACCCACTAGGCGAAAGGTGTGCACATAATGTACACATCCATCTAAAAACAAATAAAAGCGGTATAGCAATTTAGCAGTTAGTGCGAAATGTATATATATAATGTGCCCGTAGTGCACACACAGCCATTCACAAAACATATAAAGACTTGAGCTTCTTTAAAAGCAAAAGATTTGAGTAAGAAAAAGACGAACAGTCACACAGGTAGAAAACCCGTATATTCAAATGGAATATTTAGTAGTAAACTTTGTATTTTTGGGCCAGTTTAATAACTATTGACTTTGACCCGTCACAATTCCATTAGCTGATAAATTTCTAAATTCCAGAAACAACCATTATCCAGCCGGGATTAGAATCCAGAACCTTGGAGACGTTGGCCTGGCGTAAAAAAAAACACACGAGTCATAGAGACTTACCATCGTATATGGGGGATACATCGTTAAAAGAACAGAGAATCTATGACTGGTGTGAATGAAAGACTCGGGCTCCATGTCTCACCTCACACTGAAATATTCAAAAACGGGTTGCAACAATTATCAGAATTTCATGCATGTATTTGCGGGGTTAAAGAGAAGAATAGTTCTTTAAAAGTACTTATATTAGACTTTAGAGGCCACCCGAACATGGTGTCCGCCATATTAAAGAAATACGTGATAACGAAAGCTGAAAATTTGACACCAAACTTTTTCTGATTCTGCGTACGAAGTACCTGAAGGATGTACAAAAAAATCAAAGTTGGCAAGCAAATCGCACGGAATGACACATTCCACCGTACTGAGCAACGTTACCCGTTTTGTGCTATTCAACAAGTATTGCTTCCTTTATGAGCCACACTGAAACCGTTGCGCTTATACTGCTCCTTTATTTGGATATAATAGTAATGCCTTCTTTAAATTAGATCTTACCATGGTTAAAGTAAACCAAGATCATTTTAGTAACGTAAACGGTAGTTAGCGTTAACGTGGGTTTCAAATTTAACCAGCGTCAATTTACGATTGTTATCTGCTTACGTTAGTTATCTAAACGCAATATGGCCGTTAAGCGCATCTCACTTGGTGAGTTTATTTCTTTCTTTATTGAAATATATATCATCCTAGTGGTCCGTATCACTTTTAAAGTATAGAAGAATGATGGCAGAACTAATGTACAAAATGTTACGCTAAAATAAATTCATTTGTGTTCATTATTTTATAATATAAACCTCTACCGTGTAACCTTAGAGTATGGAGAAAGGAGATTCCTTACTCTAATCGTCTCTTTACTGACAATGGCAGTACAAGTACGATAACAAGTTAAGTTTCGTAGTCTAAACGGAGTAATTTTAACCATCGTAACACTCTTAGTAATCTAAACAAAGCATAACCAACGTCGCAAAAGCCACAACTCTCGGAGCAACTTAACCACATATAAACACTACAGCCGTATTACACACCTGCTTTACACTGCCTGCAATCATATCTCTGCTGCATGCAGCGGTACGACTACCTACTGTCTGAATTCTCTATCTTAAACATAAAATAACATTCTATAATGTCTTTGCAACAATATTTATACACATTTGAAATCAATCAGCTGGATTTTTGGAAAACGTTTCCGATCATTTTGGAAGTTACTTTTCTGGCTGCTTCCGTAATTCAATTTCCTATTTAGTAGGCTTATTTCTAGTTCTTTCTTTGTAAATAGCTGAGAAGCTAAATAACAATTCCAAGCTACCTAATATCTTTGTTCTTGCAATTAACTACTTACTTGATTTGGTTCTAAGTTTCCAGGAGGCAATGTTCCATCTCTCGAACAGAAACAGTCGGGAAGCTTACACGTTGCTGGGTCACATGACGATGCTGCATTGGGATCATGGTCAGGATCTGAGATAATTATAACAATAATATTAATACTAATAATACATACAAGATGTAATTGTATTATATTCACTAAATGGCAGTTATCGTGTATCTGTTAAATGTTTACACGTATAAAAAAATATGCCAGCGATGACTGAAATTTAGGAATGCACAAGGCAAGTACAAGACGTTGAAAATAACAAACAATGAAAGACAATTCGCCATTTTTTCTGCTAGTGGAACATGATCTCACTTGAGAGGCGTAAAACATGTAAAAGTATTAAACATTCTGCCTTACAAACCCAGAATTAAAAATAATAATTTGAAAAAATAACTTTTTAAAGACATACTTAAAATAATTCGTACTAAAAAGTAAAAAAATAATTTTGTTTATGCATGAATAAAAAGAAGAGCATGGGGCGCGCTAATTCAAGAATTTACAAAGTGACTGTATATGAGAACGCGCCCAGTGCTTTTGTTTTTATTCATGCATAAAGAAAATTATTATTATTTTTTTTTTTACTTTTTAGTACGAATTATTTTAAGTATATCTTTAAAAAGTTATTTTTTAAAATTATTTTTTCGAGTTATTTCGGTTTTCGAATACATTTTCTCAAGCTAAATGTTTAGAGCCCCAAATCCTAAAGTGTTCTGCAAGCAGTGAAACCCAGGCTAGTATTAATTTAAGATAGAGAAGTCCATATTTAAAAATATATATATATTAACATATACTTTTAAAATATATAAATATACAGAAATATATGAAAGTAACAATGGAATATTTATTGTATTGTCATTCGACTTAGTCGCTGTGCAAAATTTCATTATTTTCACGTCGGTCGGGAAATGAGTGAAATTAACGTTCCAAGATTTGAGGACACCACGAACCATTGTGAACTATAGAAAAGAATGTAAAAAGGGCTAGAACTTGTCAGAAGTCTAGATTTCACGGTTTAGTGAAATATTTTGTTAACATTACAATAAGAATTGAACCATGTTAGCAGTAAATGCATCTCCCATCTCAAGAATTGTGTTACAACACAAACGCAAGACATTTGCACAACAGAGAAGAAGAATATACATGAAAGAGTCAAAGTTTATCAACTCTTACTCGTTTCAAAACTAAATATTCTTACAGTAACGTAAGATATGCCAAAAAAATGATAAGCACAGTCTCTTGTCGATTCCGGGACGGGCGTAAGCCATAATGATGTAACATTTTATCTTTATCTTATCGATTCAATATCTTATTGAATATGTTTATTGATTTGTTACGTGTGATTGCTTCAATGGCGAGGTGCATGTGGCCCGCGGGCTGGCTATTGAGAAAGCCTGCTATACATGTTTGTTTATAAGGATAAAAAGTTACAGAGTAAGCTTAGTTTCCTTCTATTTTAGACAAAATTACCTCCGATATGTATTCCCAACGGTTTCTGCGAACATATAAGTATCAATGCGTAAGTAGTGATTTATTGAATTCAAAAATTATTTGTACTTTCGCAACACGGATCAAAGTTCGTTTCGTCCTTCAATAACGGGTAAAATTAGTTTTAATAAAATATTGACAGTAAACTCAGGATTGTGTGCAGACACTTTTGGGAAATTATTCTGTCCCAAAAGTGTCTGCACACAATCCTGAGGTTACTACTAGCATTTCTTTACAACTAATTGTACCCGTCATTGAAGGACGAAACGAACTTTGGTCCGTGAAAGTTAAATTTTGTTTAACTGACGTAAAACGAAAAAGGCGGGAAAATCCACCGCAATTGAGCCTTAATGAATACACGTATATGGACGATCATTTTGAGCTAAATAATTTGAATATGATAGGTAGGTCCAATCATTTGAATGCTCAAAAGTTGTAGAGTAATTATTTTACTTTTTTTTTTAGCTGATTTTGTGTGTCCGTGGTAATTCTTGCGACAACAAAAAGTCAAGATAATTCCTGGATCTCTAAAAGTATTCATCCCCATCATATTTCTAACACTTAATCAGAGAATAAGGGCACACTTTTTCGACTTTGTGATTTTCCGCGATTTCACATTCGTAAACCGTTAAGGAAAAGTGAAGACTTACATCAGGAACTGTATTTTGAATGGGTACTATTATTGGCGATACCTTCATTAATATTAGATCGGTAGACACACAAAAAGATATTTTTTAGAGTCTGATAGGAAAAACGCTTTAATTAAAAAAATAGAACATTATCCAACCTTAGCAATAGACAGAACAGTTTGTTCTTAAAGAAACCTTAAAGAAGTCTACGATTTTTGATTACAAAAGACTTAAATATGTCTTATGTTTAGCCTAATAAAAACTAGTGTTCTGTTGTGGGTTGTAAGTTTCTTGTTCCATTCATTTTTATTTGGCTTTTCTTTTTATCATTAATCACATAACTGCTGACCAGGCAGTCAGTCACGTTCTTGTATAGTTTGGTGATCATGATTATGTTAAAATTAATTAGGCCCCCGGTAGAGGGTGGTGTGCACATGCTACCACCAGGATTCAGCAGCGAGTATTCTTTTTGGATGATCAATATTCTGTTGGAAAAATTACGGCGAGACCTTCCCAACGACACCTCAACCACCTTGCTAGCCCGAGTAGTTCCTGCGTTGAAAGTTGTCGACAAACGGATAGCACTTGCTACCGAAGCCTAAAATTAAGCTACAGAAAAAAATATGAAATTGTTCCAATTATTTGTAGACACCGTGTATATGCACAAACTAACACAGTCCTTTGCAGTTTTCTTAACACAAACACACGCAACTTCCATTTGACTATTTTCTACCTACTTTCATTCGTGTAATACTATATGGTCATTTGGGGTATTCCCGACACGCTAAGCATTTTTCATATCTTAGGAAACATTTTGAAGATTTTGAAGCACTGAGATGAGATTTCTGCACATCGTTATAAAGCCTGTTGTCTCTAATTTAATATACGTTTCACTCTCCACATCTGAATACTCTGGTAACTGAGGGTGTTCAAATGAAACAAATGTTCTACCACATCAAAACTTAAAGCCATCCTATTGTCTTCGCTCCACGAGTCTTCCGAATTCTTTCAGGTAGTTACGAAGCATATTTGGTATGGAAAATAAGGAGAGATATCTTTGTAATTTACAGGAACAGTGTCACATAGATTTTTGTGAAGAAAGTATAGAAATATACTATTGATGAAGGTGTCGGAAGTACCCCACAACGTAATGTTGTCTTGCTCCAAAAAGTCTAATGTTAGAAACAATAATTCTTGGAGTTTGTATCATTGACTATAGGAAATAAGACTAACTGTACATGCATAAGGCTTTACCCTTTGATAATTAACGTGCAATGACTTCGAACTCCATGATCAACACTTGTTCATAAGAACTTGAGAACCAAATCTTCAATTTTAGTTACGTTTTCTGGACGACTTACTTTACAATATGATTCTCGTCCTTCACAAATTCAACACAGAAATTAGTAAATCAGCGCAGAGATTCAGTACACTACGAAATCTCTTCCTCGTTTATTCTTTATATCACGAGCTGACAATCATGCTATTTACAAATGTTGCAAGCTTAGAAGTGTTCGAATTCTCCAACTATCGAGAATACCCCAAATGATCCTACTACTGAATATTAGTAAATACATTTTCCTGTATTCTGTAGCATTAGTATTTAGAATCTTTTGTTCCGTAGCAGTGAGCTTTACTCTGTTAGATTGGAGTACTCGATTGCTGCAGTCAGTCACAAAAAAGGAAATTTAACCTTGCTTTTTCACTTCCAGTCCAGTCTAAAATGAGCGAAATATTGAGCTCTAACTAAGCTTTTAGGTCCCTTCATATCGTAGTTAAAGAGTCACCGGAATAGTCTTGATTGTTGCAGTGGGCTAGTGTTGCCAACCCATATCCACATTTTTAAAAGAGCAATTGTTCAAAGTGTTTCCATTCTGTTAAACCTATCTACCCCCCAAATTGGCATAAATATTATTCGGCACAATATAATAATAACTTGGGTATCCCCATCCCTCCAAGTTTCAGTGTTGCCAACTTACTTTATAATTTATGTATTCAATTTACTTCGATACCGTTATACGTATCCACACCAAACTTAACATAAACATTATTGAACACAATAGAAAAATAATGTGGGTGTTCCGTCCCTAACCACGCCAGTTGTCAGTGTTGCCAACCGATTTTATTACAATTAATGTCTGAGATGCTATCAACGAGCCTTAGCGATTGTTAGTCGAATCACAGCGCCAACTTCTTTATGCTTGTTGACTATTTTATGTTTATGTCTTAATTCTTGCAAATAGTATAAATATTATTCATTAGATGTGCTATTAGGCCTATATGCGTATTTCAATGTATGGATAACTTAAGGTATAAGCAAAACAAGTTAGAACTACGATTATACTGAAAAAACGCTGGCTCCGAGGGTTCCTCGATAGTGTCTCAGTCATTAATTGTTATTAAATACGTTGGCAACACTGACAATTGGTTGCTTATAACCAGAAACCACAAAAGGGTTTTTCTATCGTGTCGAATTTTGTTTATGCCAAATTTGGTGCGGATTAGTCCAACGTTGTAGAATCAATTGGAAAAAATAAATTTTCAAAATAAGTTGGCAACACTGACAACGACTGTTTGAGGATGGGAAAACTTACAGTGTTTTCTACTGGGCCGAATAATGTTTACCTCAAGTTCGATGCTGCTATGTTTAACGTAATAGAAACAATTTTTAAAAGTGATTAGAAACTTGGTTCGGAACACTGACAACTGGGGTGCTTAAGGACGGAACCATCAGGTTTTTTTTTTAGCTATTCCAGGTATTTTACCAGTTTGCCACAAAGTTGTCAGTCACTTGCTTTAAGCTTGTCAAACTTGATATTGCGTTGAACTTTAATTTTCACCAACTCCCGCCCTTTTTCTAGAGGCGTCGCTTGCGATCTGATGAACTAAGTTTAAAAAGCGAGTTAGTGTCCGTAACTTCGTAGTTTGGTGGTTGCAGCCTGGGATTGGTGTGCCAGTGTCCTTGGTCGATTTCCACCCAGGACAAATTTTTGTTAAAAGTACAATATTTTTTTCTTTCTTGTTCTCTCAATGTTATTTCAAACTTGATTCTCGTAAACTAGACTGTTTGATTCAACCTTGTTTAAACCATTTTGGTTTGATTTGCTAAGCTTGCATTAAATAATTCTACTTGTCAAAGTAAGGGCTGATTTTCATGAAAGTTTTCGTTGCTTGCGATTTGGGGGAATAGTCAATTGAAACACGTTGTTACATGTAGAATATGTAATAAAAGACGTGTTTCAATTCGCTACTCACTCTAATCGCAAGCAACGCAAGCTTCCAAGGAAAGCAGCCCTAAGGCTGATTCACTTTTGAGCAGGTCAAAATTGCTATGTTGGATGCCCACATATTGAAAACAAGCATTAAAAAAAACTGAATTTGAATGGAAAGTTTAGTACATGTCAAAGATTATATACCCTTAACAGTCCCAGGTACATGTGGATTTTCGAAAACGGATATTTATGAGGTTAAATATTTCCTCTGGCGTCTGCCTTTAGATAGTAATCGAGCACTCCAATATCGTTCGGTACATCAATACTTAATGTTTTGAATGTCACTTCCATCTAAAAAACACGTCTGTCTTGTGAGAGAGAATAATTCCCGAAGTTACGTCAGCACAGGAAGTGAGTGATAAGGGAAAAGTCTAACCTCACCACTAACGCGTCTTCGCTTCCTAAGGCCGGCTTGCCTTGCACGCTCTCGTCGCGTGCTTTGTTTGCGATTTCCATGAGTTGCCAACAGAAACTCGTGTTACACGTAGAACACGTACTTAAACACGCGTTGCAATTGGCTACTCACCCAAATCGCAAGCAAACCAAAAACGCACTGTTGCATGAAAAGCTAGCCTAACGCTCACTCGACATTGAATATTCGTGAATCATGTATAAAATTTTGGAAATGCAAAAAGAAGCAAAAGGGAGCATTTATTCATAAGCAGTAAAATGAAAATGCAATGTTGTCATGGATGGAAATACGGTAGACTGGTTGACTGGCCCAATACAATTAATCTGGGTCAACTTGACGCCGGTTTTCGATTAATCTTGCCTGGAGAATTGCTATTTACTTGCGTCTTATTGGGTGGCCTATACCTGGGTGTGTGGAAGCAAAGAATGGATGAAGATCTAGCTAAGGAAGAGAGGAGGAAGATTGGAATATTTTAAAGATGGCATTGTATGAAACGTGATGTTCACTTGTTTTCTTTATTCAATTACACTTGCCAGGTACTCATGGCTTGTGCTGGCTTCAGTTTCGGATCGCTAGAAGTAGATCCGTCTCCTGTATTTAGATCCATGCAATGTTGTGGAAAAAAAGGAAGAACTTCGGCGGGAATGGAAACCCAGACTTTCGGTCAGCGTTCCAATGCTCTACTGCCTGAGCAACTGCAAGCAATCATACTACTTTTTCTCTATGAAGCTCGTGATGTTAATGTAATGTTTCTTCTGGGATTACTTACTCCGGTAATACAGTACTCACGAAATATGACAAAATTGGTTAATATTAACTTCATTCGTCCTTATTGTAGTCATAGATCTACAACTAACTGGAAGACCATGCATACAAATATTCACATTCCTTTGCAAGATTATCTAACGAATCGTTTGTTATTTATTACAATAATAATAATATAAACCTTACCGCACCATCCTTCGTCTGATTCGTCAGGGCAATCAACGCTTCCATCGCAAAAGAATTCTCTAGGAATGCAAGAACCATCCGCGCAACCTAAATGAGCGGGATTATCGCAATCGGCAGCATCTAGCATCGGCCTTGGTGCCCTCACCTCTACAAAAAAAAAAAAGTATAGATAAATATATTGTTGGTTTTAGTACATTAATAATCTTATAGAATGTTATTATTAAGCTTATAATTATTCATGAACTAATTGATATAGTTACTCACTTTCTTACGGCATGAAAGGCCTAAAGGCATGAACAAAAATTGGAATAATCAATTTCATAAAGGTAATATTTTATGGTATAAGTAAATTTGTTCTGTTAATGGGCATAATATTTTGTTAGATGTTAATTTGGACGTTGTTGTATTAAACGTGGGGGTGCCATTTAAAACATGTATCAATGATAATATCCTAACGAAGAGAAGTATAAATTTGAAATATCCATTCTGGTATTCTGCCGACAGCAGAACTGATAAGGATGCTAAAGAAAAAGAATTAAGCTCATGAGAAATACAAGGCAATGTGTGAGCGATTGAGCTCTACGCATCGATACTGGAGTGACTGCTTAGTGTCGAAAGATAGACGCCAGAGCAAATATTTAAACTCGTTTGTCCACTTCCAGTCTAATCCAATGTGGACCCAATTTTCAGTTCTAACTCAGTTTTATACGCTTCTTATCGCTATGTAGCCCGTTTTTAGGTAGATTTCGAAGAAAATATACCTATTGAGATCGGTACGATATGAAAGTGTATATTTATATATATATATATATATATATATATATATATATTTATATATTAACACGCTAGCGGCCATAATTTTGAAGATATTTGAACCAAATTTTTATATGTTGTTTCTAGGCTTAATAGCTCGGTTAAGTTCGTTAATGAGCAAAATCGGTCGCCATCTTGGATCCAAAATGGCCGCCGAACCCATTGTTGTATAGAATACACAGCCTAAACCGCTGGGGCTATTGAAATCAAATTTGGCATAAAGGTACAACATCACTTTTTGATTATGAAAATGTTACCTAATGAGTTCAAAGACGCCATCTTGGATCCAAAATGGCGGACCTAAAAATCCATTTTCCACACCGTTTGAGCTAGAGATACGAAATTTGGCATAAAGGTGCATTATGGCGAGTAGCTTAGGGAAATATCACAACATTTGGGAAAAGTCGCCATCTTGGATCCAAAATGACCGCCCAAAATCCCATTTTACACACAATGTTTGAGCTGGATAAATGAAATTTTACTTTAAGTTGTACTATCACAAGTAGGTCACGACAAAACAAGAAAACTTTCAAAAAGTCGTCAACTTGTATCCAAAATGGCCGCCCCAAAAACCCAATTTCCAAATCATTGAAGGTAGAGAAACGAAATTTTCAATGAAGGTGTATGACCAAGAGTAGGTTACAATAAATGGGGCAAATCTTCCCTTTGGGGGCGCAGCCAACCGTGGGAGGGTGAAGATGTACTCCGTGGTGGTGTAGTGCTGCAGGGAGATTTTGGTTAAGATAAAGGAGGCGCATCCTCTCAAAAGCACTGAAGTTGGGGGGCGAGCCCCGGCTCCCAGCGAAACTTCGAAATCTACCTCAGCCTGTAGGCCTACCGAAAGGGATTTTTTTTTATTTAAGTCTTAATTCCTGCGTTATTCATATAATAGTATACCGTACTCTGTATATAATAAAAAATACTACAAATAATTTTTACGTTCATTTGTAACAACTAAGACATAAATAAAAAAAACGTCCCGCACAGAGATATCTAGCTTAAAAAATTGAGTTAGAACCGAAAATTTGGTCCATGTTGGTTTAGACTGGAAGTGGACAAACAAGATTAAGTGTCCCCTCCACTTCTTGGTTTCATATGATTCATGAAACTGTCAATGGCAGCAGTCAGTCCAGTATCACTTTTAGATAGAGGTCATTGGTAATAAATGTGAAAGGGAACCAACTATGAAACCTCAGAACTTCTGAAAATATATTCAAGATTCAACTAAGAATCCAGTAACTGCAAACTGAATTGATTTTAATGACGATTTTGTAACTCAACCAGAAGAAAATGTGTCATACCAGCGAATACTTTGAATCAATTTAGCAAGAATGATGTTAGAACATGTTCATAAGTTTAGAATGCAGAACAGTGCTCGAAGTGGGTTAGAAAAGGTAAGGGAACGGTTGCAGAAGTGGGCTAGTAAAAGTAAGGGTACGCTTGCACCTAGTAACAATGACTGACTATTGCAAGTAAAGGCAATGAGCTGCTAATAATAAAAAAGTAGGGGTACGCTAAAGCCAAAGTGAAAAAGGTCAGGACGCGGTGTGACCCCTCGTGTACCCCCCACTTCAAGCACTGATGCAGAATAATATTAGACCTGCTAAAATTGACTTACTTATAATTTCTGTCGAACAAGTTATGGAAATTAACAAAGAACAAAGATTTAAATCAGTGTGTAGTCTGGATGGTACTCCTATACCATACCTCTTTTATTTTAAAGGGCATAAGTTACATTATTGCACCTATTCTAACGTCAATATTTAATTGAAGCATAAGGTCACGCTATGTTCCTGAAGACTGGGAAATAGTGGCAGTTTGTCCACTGCCTAAAACTGATGGAACGAAAGTTACTGACTATAGACCTATTTCTATTATCAAAGATATCCCGAAGATCTTTGAGAAAATTATGTAAAAACATATTTATAAAAGAATTTGTAACTGAATCTCTCTAAATCAACATGCCTTTTTACAGTGTAGAAACACGTTAACGAATATGGTTCAGTCATTATCTTTGATAGGTCCAATTGCGCAATAGGGACCAACTAGATATGATATATCTTGGTTTCAGAAAGCATTTGATAAGATACCACATAATTTGTTAATAACAAATTAAATGTACAATGGGTTTTCTTTACTTTTTATCGAATGGATAAGGTTATATCTAAAGGACAGAAAATTCAAGGTTAGATATAAAACCATTTTATCCCCGCTATATACAATAAGTTGGTGTCCCACAAAGATCAAATTTAGGTCCATAGCTTTTTATAATTTTTATTAAAGATTTAACAATCGACTTATCTTGTAAATAAAAAATACTATATACGGATGATGTCAATGTGTTTACAACAACTATGAATTCTTATGATCATTTAAAATTACAAAACGATCTGAACAAGGTATTAAAACGGTCTAAAAGTAATTGCTTAGTATTAAACTTAGAAAAAACAAAAGGAATATCTTTTACAAGGAAAACAAATTTATCCTACTCTCCATACAAGTTACATGATCATTTGATTGACATGAAAATTACCATTAATGATCTTCGTATTAATTTATTACACATAAAATAAATTAATGATCTTGGTATTAATTTATGATATGAAAAATACCATTAATGCTCTTGGTATTAATTTAGATAGTAAACTCTATTATACAAATCACTGAAAGAATTATAACTAAAGATCGTAGAAGTCTTGGTATTATTAAATGAACATGGAGAAATGTTGATAACCTTTTAACAACTAAGGTTCTTTTTTGCGCCTTAGTAAGATCTCATTTAGAATATGCGAGCACAATATGGAATTATGATAGAAAGTATATTTTTAATACTATTGAAGAAATACAAAACTGTGTTTTAGCTTGGTTAAAATGAAAATTTAAATTATATGATATGTCCAATTATGACTTGAGATAAAACTTCGCTCTGATGAAACTAGATGATCGACGTATTATTCGTGATATTAAATTCTTTCATTCCATTGTATAATAGTACAAAATTAAGGGTTCCAAGGTATGGTGTAAGAAATTTCACATTATTTTTATTTAATGAATACGACCTCTCTCCTACTCTGCAATGTGCCAAAATTATGAATGAATACAATCACATCGATATTTTTATAATAATTTCAAGATGGTGTATAGTGAACTTGTTAATACACTGGAAATTAAAAAAAAAACTAATTATGCACAGATATAATAATATTAATACTGTCATAGTCATTTATGTTGGCGTTCAGCTAACTTATAAATATACTTGAGATTGTAGCTAATACAGATCTTTTTGTTTGATTTTTACTGTCTAGTTGGTGTATCTTTACTTTGTTGTTTGTATTTTTATTGTATTATTTTTTATCGCATGATTTATGTTTTTATGATTTCTGCATGTAATATCATTTTGCGTGACACGTTTGGGCATTTTTTCGTGTAATGTCTAAAATATCAAAAAATAAATTATTATTATTATTATTATTATTATTATTATTATTATATAGCATAATAGCCCGACTATAACCATATTTCTGTACATAGTGTTAATTCGACCGAAATTAGAATTTGCTTCAGTAATTTGCAATAATTTTACACATTGTAATAAATAAACGAATAAAAATTTAAAAAAAATATTCAGAGCATTCATAATATTCCTAATTTAAATTTATTTCAGATTTATGTTAACATTATTTATTCAATAGACATATTTATGAATAAATAAATAAGAAGATAATGAATAAGAACTTTTGCGCCTATTCATGTCTCATGACTAGAAATTTATTTTTTATTTATGGTCTTTAGGTATCTAATAGGCTCAGGCCGGGATAGGGGAGGGGAAAGGATTCGGGAAGGTATCGGCCAGGGCCTATGTTGAAGGTACTATCTCGGCATTTGCCTTGTGCTATTGAGGGAAACCCCTGGAAAAGACTCAGACGGGATGGTCTGTCGCTGGGATCGAAGCCACGACCTCCCGAATGCTACGCCAACGCTCTACCACTGAGCTACGGTGGCTCTGTACGTGACTAGGAGATACTGTACTTTTACCTATGTATTAGGATAAAGATTAGAAAGAAAGAATTAACAGTGTAAGAAACCAGAAATATAAATGTGAACAAATATTATTTTAGTTAAAATAACACAAAGTACTATGGAAGTTACGAGTAGCTCATTGTAAAGGAAGAAATGATTGCCTGACTTTTGTGCCACTTAAAACGTGAACTGTAACATAACACGAGAGAAAAGGAAGGACTCATGCTTGCTACTCACGTAGAAAGTTTCAAATAAAGAAAAATAATATACATAAGCAAGTGATATGGGTCAAGATTTTTTCTTTTTTGCTGCTTGAAAAGATGTTCCATTGCAGTTTAACATGCTGAGGGGAAAGTTCAACTGACAGTTACTTGACTTCGTTGCCGTGTTGCTTTTTTATTTTATTTAAAAAAAAAAACTCTTTGGATGTATTTTATTACCCAAGTTTTGACCATAAAAGTTGGTTTTAAACTTTGTAATTATGTCAGAATAGAAGGAACAAAACTATACGAACAGACGCTATTACTTGAAAGATTAGTACAACATTAGTCCTGAATCCTTTATCTTCCTGATAAACTAGACATCTTATTCTAGTTTGTTATAAAAGGTACATAATGACATATTCTTCGCTGTTGAATTACAGATTATGGAATATAGATTTCTATAGTTTGCTTCACAGGTGACAGGATGAATACTGCTGTTACTATTCCGGATATTAATTAAGTTCAAATTTATTTAATATCCTTATTATTATTATTATTATTATTATTATTAGAGAAAAGCTTCTAAATATGAAATACAGCTTCCATTTTTCTACTTGTAAATCATTATATGGATTCTTAATCATGAGAAAATTTACATACTTCATAGATATCTTAGTTACAGCACAGATAAACCATTCGTTTATCTGTGGTTACTGTATACATCTTTCATTTGCCTTCAATCGTAAACGCAGGGATTTCACCAGGATTTTAAGTTTGAGGGTGTAAAATCAAAATTGGTTGGGTATAAGTGGTGTTTTGCAAGGTTTCTATCGATTTTTCGCCATTAAAAAATTTAAATTGGGGGTGCTCTCGAGGATATCGAGGGTGACACCCCTACAAGGGGGATCTCGCGGAATCACTGTTTAAACGTAATGGAGGTAGGCAGAAGTGCACATATATGGTAATAATTATACGATATGTAAGACGCTAGGAAAGATCTTATAATGTTGAAAAGTATTTTCTAAACTTAATATTAGGTCTTTCAGGCATTAGGTATGTCTCACATACGTAAAAAAAAAAAAAAAAAAAAAAAAATTAACACGGTTTTTAAGCAAAGAAAAATTGACTAAAATGTTAAAAATAATAAATTTATGAATAGGAAAATAAGAGCGTGGGTGCTCTTGCTAACCTTATCATATAATCATAATATCTAAGAGTATCCACGCTTTTATTTTCCGATTCAAAAATTTATTATTTTTTTACTTTTCAGTCCATTTTCCTTTCCTTTAAAAAGCGTGTTTTTTAAAATCCTCTTTTTAATTTATTTTCTTTATTATTCTTTTCGGGTTATTTTGGTGTTCATACTTTTTCTCCGGCTAATATTTTGTGGCCCAAATCCTAAAGTGTTCTGCAACCAGCCAAACACAGCCGCGGTGCAGGCTAGTATTTATTTTAGGATAAAGAAGTCTGTAATAATAAAATATTAAAATATTCTTTTAAAATACATAGAAATATATGAAAGTAACAAGGAATGTTGTATTGGCACCCTCGCTGTGCAAAATTTCTTCATTGTATGACGTCGGGAAATGGGTTAAATTAACGTTGCAAAGATTTGTACCAGAGATGAAACATGATTACAGAGTAAGTTAGTAAACAGCCTGTAATTAAAATGTAGACACTGCTATCAAACCCTGCACATTCAACGTGATCTCAACACTGGCACATAACGCACATAGTCCGCAGGAGATTTTTTTTTTTTTTTGAAAAAAGAAAATATAATACTATTCTATATGTGAAAGCTCATGGTATTCCATATTGCGAAGCTCAGTATCTTCGTTTTCGTAGCCATTTCAGATGGACATGGAAATCAACCAACGAAATACAAGTGATTTATCAGTTTCAGACATGGCTTTCGAAAGAGCTCAAACTCATTATATTAAAAAATTAACTTTTGAGAAACATGATGACCAATTACGTACTCATTCAAGAATCCATAAAACTGCAAATGCATGAATAAATTCACAGCTAAGAACAGTTAAGTCGTTTTACTTCACGAGGGGTTGAACATCGAGGCAAGTGTTTCTGACCATCTCCAAATGGATATTCAAAACATATTCACAGGTATTTCATATTATAGTCCCTATTCCATATTTAGGTACTTACGTTTATTAAATAAAAAAAAAAAAAAGACGAGGAAATGTATCACTTACCTAAATCAACATCACAATTATCCACTTTCAATTTGAAGTCACAGATTTGCCGATTCACATCAAAGAGTAAACCCGTGGAGCATTTAAATTCGAATACTTCTCCATCTGGAATAAAATTAATCGAGAATATTTTAAAAATATATATTATGCTCACTATACAACGCTTGGCTTTCAGTTATGATCACAGTTCTACCATAAATACAGCCTCGACAAATGACTTCAGTTAAAAGTTACATAAATGTACTATACCAAAAACTAAAAATATCGCCTTTTACTTTTTAAAAAAAAAGTAAGGTTCAATATTTTTGTACGTTGTTCTGGGTAATCACTATCACATCTAGTGTTATAAAATTATAGATTTGGTATCATTGTCAATGATTGCCAGTTTTCGCAGTCTGAGATGAAAACCTAACACCGCACAAGAGTTTAGCCGAGAGCTGCAGGGCAGCACCTAATTCTAATTCTAAAAATGACATCGCACGTTTGAAAGAAAAATGTCAACTCAAAATTTTTCAATTTTCGTTTCTTTTTTCTTTTCTTTTTTTTTTACTCGAAAGCATAAGAGCAACATTCTCTTTGATAAAAAATGCCAGAGGCCTATCTACCAGGGATTGCGCCAAGATTTTCCGTTTCGGGGGCTAAAGTCAAAATTGAGAGGGTGTAAGTTGAGTTCTGCGTGGTTTCTATCGAATTTTTACCGTAAAAATTTCAATGGTGGGGGTTGCTCTCGAGAATTTCGGGGGGGTACCCCCCACAGTTGGGGACTGGCGGAATCTCTGCTATCTCCAATACATAACAACATAAGTGGCCCGTAAACAGCATAAGTGTTGGATGGGTTTTGCATATAGCTCCTTAAGTAAGACGACACTTCCTTCTCCTGTAAAATTAGACATTTTTGAGTTATGACACTTTTCTTGCAAACATATGATGTCTCCATCAATTTAAAACTTCTTACAGTTACATTGATGTTTCTTACAACGAAAGTATCATTGCATCGACGAATCGAATATCACATGTGTAGATTTCATGAGTGTATACTGGAAACCATAAAAGTACAATGTCTTGAACAGAGCTATACGAACCGCAAATAAATAACTACCAATTTAAAATCAAGAACAAAATTCGTCGTTAAAATTCACCAAGAATTTGTGAAGGAAGAACGTAACACGTTAACATTTTTATTTTATTATTGTCGCTGTTCAGAGAAAATTATGCTATGGTGACTACATACATATGCCTAGATCAATGAGATTCGTAGATTCCAAAACGCCATCAATCACATACGATATGGATACAAGATTTATGCTTCATGACTTTTTTTTTATGATGAATTTCGTGCATATTGTAATGTATACGACTCATTTAAGGTTCAATTTTCTCATGGTACCGTTGTTGTTTACATGCCACGCCAGCTTGCGCCATCCAGAACAAACATGGTGAGTGAAATCGTGGGAAATACGAAGGCGGACGGCTACATTGTTTCTTCTTAAGTTATGGAAAACATACATCCACAATTTTTGCTGAATGCTTTTTTGCTTTTATAGATCTTTAAAGATTACAGAATTTAAGTTGCATATTAATGTCGTTTTGAGTTAGGAAAGATTACAGCCGTTTCTAAAAATGACTGTTTGCTGTTTCTATAGCAGTCTCGATTCTTTAAAATGTGTTTCCTTTTTCTTCCGTCTTTTATGTAGACTGCTAGAATCACTAAAGGAGAATAAACTGTACTTGTAGAAAATTGCTCCATCGTGAAATATATTTATTCAGGTTTTTCTTGCAATCACGCCAGATAATAAAGGGATGGTCCCTTCAAACTAGGTTCTGGCCTAACTTCCTTTCCATACCTGATTTTCTACGTTATCGTGTTCGACCCAAAGATGCCTAAAGGCCCCAAATACAATTTAATTCATTTTTGCTTATAAACTTATAGCAATACAAACGTAACCGCTCTACATAGACCCATTTTACAGTTATGCAGGCTACGTGGGATGTTTTAGCGGGAAGGATTCTTAGTTCCCGTCATTATTGACAGATTCGTTAGAACGATTTCGTTCGTTCTTCCGTTTTCCACTTTGGTAGATGTGAAAACGACATGTTTTATAGTCATAATTAATAGGTTTAATTCAAACAAGCATAGACAATTATTTTTTAGTGAAATGCAAGCTAGACAACTGTTGACTTTCTTACTTCATGACATAAAAAGTAATGTATGATGTCTCGCTTTTAATGAAGAATATAGAATTCAAATGTTCAGTTACATGTACAAGACGTAACTAGTATAGGTCAGGTTTGGACGTTAAGGTAGTCCGATACCTAACCTAGCGTCAATGTTTTTATTCAGAATTTGATAGATCATAATAAAGTATATATTTTGGTGAAATTACATCGATAGGATTAACAGAAGAATGGCAATATGGCCGCCAAAATTCATAAAATGAATTTTTCAATTGTGTTGTTTTAATTAACCCTTTCATTAATAGATAAGAAAATACACCAAATGACAGTTTAGGGTAGACCTCATCTACAGATTACATTGCCATTTCGGACTACTTTCATTTTGCCGAAATTTAAGGGACCAAAATGTCACTTTTGGGGGGGGCGAAATCTGCGTATATTACTGGGGCGGAAGTTTGAGTTCAAATTAATTTCTCTCAGGAGATTTTTTTCTTTACTGGCCTTCAACAGAAATCTCACACAAATTTTGAAGAATTTCTTCAGATAACACAATTTTCCAAAGTGTGCTTGATTTATTTCGGACTCAACATAATTCAAATCTAATCGTAACTATACTCGGCTAATGTATATTGTCTTATGTTGGATTGGTTTATTAAATTTTTATTAACGTCCTAAACGAGCTGGAAAGCTACTAAGGACGGGACCTACAGTTTAACTTGGCTGCGAACCATTTGTGTCCCCACTGGGAATTTAACTCAGGAGTCTTATGTTGGAAAGGTAACATTACCTTTTTTAATTAGCATTGATATTTCAAGAAATATCACACTACCCATTACTATATTTTTGCATTTTTAATTTTGTCGCCTTTATTCGTTAATTTGATAATCTTACAAACGTAAGTCGTAAGAATTATTCATTTTTCATTTTTTTCTGATATTATTCAGTGAAATAACTTTTTTTAAAGCAATGTTTAATGTCTTAATAGTGATTTATTTCTTGCTTTTTTCGTGAAACATTTCCATTCAAGTATAGTTGATAGAAACATTACATAATAACGCTTATCCTTCTGTAGATTGAAACAGAGCTGAAACAGGTCACCGGGTCAACTTTTGGAGCGGGTCTCTGGGTCTATGCTTGGGACCCGGCCTGACCCGGTGACCTTAAGAGCAAAGCAGAGTTTTTAATTATTTCCTTGCCTTTGAACAGTATTTCCAGCTCTGGAATTAAGTACTTAAATTCCATCTAGTTTCTGTTCATTTCATTATAGCTACATAACGTTTCTGTGTAACATCTATATATCATATTAAAAAATTGTATTTATTTGCAGATGAAAAAGTTTTACAAGTAATTTAGAAATAAAAGATTGAAATAGACACAGGAAATATTAAGTACATTCTTACTTACCAAGACATAGGTAATATCTGGCACACTCGCTATTGCTCCAAATCTTGTCTTTGGGTCTTTCGGGATTTCGGTAAAATTTTCCGTCTTCGATGCAAGGTACAAACGGTCTCAAGGCACGCGCAGAGCGAAGTGTAGAATCTTGGTTCGTTGCTGAAACAATAGAAAAAAGATAATTAATAAATTGTGGATTAAAGTACGGTACATATACAGTTAAAAAGACACTTCTTGTAAATTTTTGTGTACATCTTACTTGGAACTGTCAGGAGTGTATCATATAGCTATTTCTGCAGTTGAAATTTGAACACTTGCTATACACTTCCTTTTGCTACGTAGACTTCAGAAGCAAGTTCTGTGAAGGCTTATACAACTGACTGTCGTCAACTTGCAACTCTGGAACGGGATATTGGGTGCTTGAATTAATTCTCGCTGTTGCCAAATAGAGAGCAGCAGTTGTGCGAGGTCAATCGGGCCATAAGTGACTATTGGTGTGTATGCAATTGCCGATAGTAGGTTGTGAGAAGCAGTGTGGAATACGCGATCGAAGTGCAAAGAACACAAGTTTTATCCCAGTGTCGTACCAAAAGATAAAACATTTGTGGGCTCGGTAACAAGTTGCTGCGATTGGTTTCGACACTTCAAAGACAACGATTTTGACATGAAGGACAAAGAGTGCTTTGGTCAGCCAAAAAAGTTTGAAGACCGCGAATTAGAGGCATTACTGGAACAGGAATCATGTCAAATGCTCAAATAGTTGTCGGAAACACTACATGCCGACTGTTATCAAACGTTTAAAAGCCATGGCAATGATTCAGCAGAGCGGGAACTGGTTACCCGATGAATTGCGGAAGGGATACACTGCGAAACGTTCAACCATTTGTGAAGTGCTGCTGCAAAGACAAAAACAGAAGTCGTAGTGACTAGCGATGAAAAATGGATTCGTTACGACAAACCTAAGCGCAGGAAGTCATAGGTGCGTCCCGACGAACCATCAACCTGAAGGCCAAAACCGTACATTCATGGAAAGAAATTGATGTGCGTTCAGTGTGATCAAGCCGGTGTTGTGCATTTTGAGCTGTTGCAACCAGGTGAAACGATCAATGTTAGCGATACCGACGACAATTACTTTATTAGAAACGTTCACCCACGCACGAACACCCTCAATACGCCACAAGAAATGACAGCGTTTTTCTGCTCCATAACAACGGTAGACCGCATGTCTCCAAACCCCTCAAGGACATCTTGGCGGAATTTGGATGGGATATCGTACTCCACCCGCCATGTTCCCCGGACATTGTTCCGTCAGATTACCATTTGTTTCTACCGCTACAACAGGGCCTTTCTGAGCAGCACTTCTGTTTTTTCCGAGATATCTAAAAATGACTTGAACACTGGATCGCCTCGAAAGACCCTGCAATATTTTTTACGGCGGAATCCATTTGTAGCTTCCAACGGGCACTACTTTGACTAGAATACCATTTACCATTCTGTGGCAAAAACAACGAGAATTAATTCAAGCACCCAATACTAGGGCTAAGAAGGTGGTTGAGGCGGAAAAGTCCCATCGCAACTTTTTCAACGGAATATTAATCATCGTATTAGGATGCTCGCTGCTGAAGTCTTGGGGTAGTATATATGTACCATTCCCAGACTGGGCTGTGCCCCCTGGTTTACTATTACGTTCTGTACACTTCTTGTACATCTTATATACTTTAATAAAATTAGCTGTACCGACTTTGGACTCGAGTAGAATGTATCCAATACCTAGCGAGACAAATGACAGATTTAGTTTGATCTTCGTAACTAAGTTGGTAAAGACAACAGGGCATCATTAATATATCCATCTTTCTTTCCCTGTTCCCGCCAATCAAATTTTCCAACTTGTTACTTCTTTTTATTTATTTCCTAAGTTTACAACCACAGAGTTAGGAATAGAATAGAGTGAGCTTTCATGGCGCCACTTAAAGCCAAATTTACGGTTCAAGGGCAGCCATATTGTATGGTTCAATTAGAGTTCCTCTACACAGAGTACTACGGGTCACCCAGTGACTTTTTGAAACGCATATTTCTGTCACTTGTAAAAAACCACATATTCACATCTTTGTACATTTAGAACCAGTGATGGAGAATGATAGCATAGTGGCCAAAGAGTTAGGAATATAGTAGAAGTAGCGTGAAGCTGTTTTCTGGGCGCGGGAAATGAAACCAAAAGCCCTTTTTTTTTTAAATTTAAGTCTTACTTCTTGACATTATTCATATACTGTAATCACACAGCGATAACAAAAGTAAAAAAGAAAAAAAAGTCGGACTGAAAATTTGGTCCATATTCGATTAGTCTGGAAGTGGACAAAAGAGATTAAGTATCTCTTTCGCTCCCTAGCTTCATATATTCATTAAATTTTCAATGGCAACGGTCAGTCCAGATCACTTTTAGCTAAAGGTCATAGGACCATTTTTTATCTCGAGTTAATCAATGACCTCTATCTAAAAGCCATACTGGACTGACTGCTGTCATTGAAAATTTCATTAATATATGAAGCCAACTCGTTTGTCCACTTCCAGTTTAAACCAAAATGGACAAAAATTTCGGTTCTAACTCAGTTTTTTACGCTTGATGTCACTGTGTCGTCCGTTCTTATATTATTTTCTTTAGTTCACAATGGTTCGTGGTGTCTTCAAATCTTGCAACCTTAATTTAACTCATTTCCCGACGTCATACAATGATGAAATTTTTCTTAGCTACGTAAGTCTTATGACAATACAATATTCCATTGTGACTTTCATATATATTTCTGTAAATTTTTATGTTCTAAAAACATAAATTATTTTATAATATATATATTTTAAATACAGACTTCTTTATCCTAAAATAAATACTAACCAGCAATGATATGAGGTTTTGCTGGTTGCTGAACACTTTAGGATTTGGTTCACAAAACAGCTCGACAAAAAATTATAAAAAAACCTTTTTAAAGACATTCTTTTCTTCAACAATTCGTACTAAAAAGTAAAAAAAAAAATTTGTTTATGCATGACTAAAAGAATAGCATGAGGCGCTCTCTCATATACAGTCACTATATAGATTCTTGAATTGGCGCTCCTCATGCTTTTCTTTTTAATCATGCATAAACATTTTTTTTTTACTTTTTAGTACGAATTGTTTAAGAAAAGAATGTCTTCAAAAAGCTTTTTATTAATGTTTTTATTTATGTCTTAATTATCTGCGAAAAAAGTAAATATTATTTTCATTTTTTTTATATTATATGCAGAGTATTACTGAACGGTTGAGAAGAGGATACAAATACTGACTGGAAATACTGTGCAAACGTATTAGCTACTGTATCTCTTCATTGTTACACAATCTGACCTTGAAAATTTAATATATTTTGGGAAAGATGTTTTGTTTTGTTTTTAATAAATTTCCATAGTTAACCTGGATCATTATCGATATTATTTTCAGAATTTGATATAAAGGTCTTATAGGCTATTATTATGTCTTTCTTGACTTCTCTACGCAATCGAACAAATTCCTGATAGTAGGGGTTTGAATGATAGTAGGTAATATTAATAATGAAATTGATGTAGCTAAGATGTGGGAGGCAATTCGTGAAACAATTAAGAGCGCAGCGAAGGAACGTGTAGGTGAAAAGAAACAACAGAAAAACAAACCTTGGTTTGATGAAGAATGCATTAAACTTCATGAGGAACGAAAACAAGCAAGGCAACGATGGCTAAGTAATAAAAGCGAAGCAAATACCAACCACTACAGTAACGCGAAACGAAACACCACACTAGGGTTCAGAAACAAAAAACGAGAATATCTGACGCAGAAGCTTCAGGAGATTGAGGAAAACGGGAAGACAAATAGCATACGAGATCTATAAAAAGGGGTAAACTCGTTAAGAAAAGGTTACCAGCCGAGGTTAGGAATGATTAGAAATGAACGTGGAGATCTTCAGGCGGATCCAACTAAAATTGTCGATGTGTGGAAAAGTTATTTCGATAAACTTCTTAATGTACACAGCGGGGAACAAACAGAAGAATTTGAAATCCATACCGCAGAACCGTGGATTCCCGAACCAAGCGAGATCAAAATCGAAATGTCGGTAACAAAATGGAAGGATTTCAAATCACCAGGAATAGACAACATTCCAGCCGAATTAATTAAAGCGGGAGGAACTACATAAATTGATAAGTGCTATATGGAGAAAGGAGGAGCTCCCAAAGGAATGAAAAACCTCAATAATAGTTCCGATTTACAAAAAAGGCGATAGATCGGACTGTAATAATTACCGCGGAATCTCGTTACTTCCAACTTGTTACAAAGTATTAAGTAATATTCTGTTAACACACCTAAGTGTATACGTAGATGAAATAATTGGAGATCACCAATGTGTATTTAGAAGAAATAGGTTCACGTTGGAGCAGATTTTCGCCTAGAGACAAATTTTGGAGAAGAAATGGGAATACAATGGGACGGTTCACCAGCTAGTCATTGATTTTAAGAATACATACGATTCTATCAAAAGGGAAAAGTTATACGATTTGGAATTCCGAAAAAAATGGTTCAACTGATGAAGATGTCTCAGCGACCCCATAAGTAGAGTACGGATATGTCAGATAATTTCAAGATTAGCAACGGATTGAAACAAAGCGATGTTTAACTTTGCGTTAGAATATGCGATGTTAAAAATTAAAGAGGACAAAAAGGACTATCATTGAATGGTTTGAATCAACTGGTCGTATACGCGATGATGTAGATTTAATAGGGGACGATATAGATGCACTACAAAGCAACACCGATGTCTTAGTAGAAGCGTGCGATGAGATAGGTCTACAGGTAAACATAGATAAAACAAAATACATCATAACAAGCCGAAACAGGGAATGAAGGAAATAAAAACATAAGAATTAGGGATGAGGTCATAGAGAAAGTAAACAAATTTAAATACTTGGGAGCATACGTAAAAAGCAAAAATGAGGCCACGGAAGAAATAAAAAGACGCCTAGTGTCGGGGAACGCGTTTCTATTCAGTCCAAAAACTTCTAACATCGCGATTAATATCAAGGAAATTGAAATTGAAATTGAAAATATACAGAACGGTTATTCTGCCGGTAATACTTTACGGTTGCGAAAGTTGGAGTACGACCCTAGCAGATAAACATGAATTACGTGTGTTTGAAAATAATGTTTTGAGAAAGATATACGAGCCGAAACGGGACGAGATGACTGGATAATGACTGAAGATGACAAATTGACTGCATAATGACGATTGTGTGATTCACCAGATGTAAAAATAATTAAATCGCAACGACTGGGCAGGCCATGTAAATCGGATGGGGAAAAACGATTATGTGTTATCCTGGTTGGAAGGCCGGATGGGAGGAGACCATTGGGAAGACCGAGACGTCGTTGGGAAGACAATCTTAGAAGAGATCTTCGAGAAGTAGGTGTTCGTGATGAAAACTGGCTTGATATTGCCCAGGATAGAATCCAATGGCGAACGTTTGTTACTGCGACGATGAACTTGTGAGTTCCATAAGCCATAGAGTTAGTTAGTTAGTTTGGGTTTTGAATTTTCAATTTTGTATGTATAGACTTTATATGATAAATTGTTTTAACCTTGAGTTTCCCAATAATGTCTTTAGTAAACCAGCACTGACACTTTGGGACAGAGTTTCTTTTGCAGGGAACACATTTGACAAATATTTCGTAAATAATATCTTAAAGTTTACTAACTAAGTCATTAACATTATTATACTCTTTTAAGCATTTCCAATCAACTTCCAGTATACTTTAAGGTAGGTAGGTTTAATGTACTTTATGACGTGGTTCTTTTTACGCCCTTAATTTAGTAAATATGTAGTGGTTATCTTGTTGATAACTTTTAGTAAATCATAGAAAAAAAATTCACTTTATCCTTGCTCCCCCCCCCCCCCCGTGAAAACCACAAGATGGGCGCCCATGAATATAGATAACTAAAACATTTTTCGTTTTTAAGTTATTAAAGTTGAACTTTAGAAGTATTTACTTTTTGTATACACAGCCTTGACTAAAGGAGATATAGATTTTATCCTGTATAAATAACACAAAGAAGGACATACACGAACCCCTTTTCGCAATTTGGAATCAAAATAACTCCAAGACGAGGTTCCGAAAAAAGGGTATGCAACTGATATTAGCATATATAGACACTAAACATAAAACACCGAAATATTTATACACGAAAATCTATAGCACGAATAGGTTTAGCTACTCAAAAATTTGGGGTTGAAAAAGTAAAGATAGTCCGAAACAAGGTTAGAGTAGCAAACCTTATAGTTAATTTAATGGGTTAAAACTTCTACTTCTTTTTCTGGTGGGTGTCTGAATACTTTTGATTACATAGTGTATCTCACTTCATCAGCCAATTGCGGTTTATCTTCCACGCGTGCTGTTTTTCCCATCAGTAGAGTCAACACAAGGGGTGCCCGCGAGGGGTTTGGGGTGAAGCACACCCCCAATTGAGTTCTTTGGGGGGGGGGGGGGGGAATTGAAATACTGATTTACATCTACAGGGACTTCGATATAAATGTTGATATATTTTTTTATATTAAAATGTGAAAGAAATTAAGTATCCGTGGCCCTCAGAAAACGTAACACAGGGGGCGACTACGACATATGTGCACACATGAACGTTTACGCCTACATTAACAGGAACTTCAACAAGTCCGTTAATATATAACATTATTTTTTCTTGACAAATCATAAAGACGTAACATATACATTATTAAGGTGGCTGGTACAGTGTAGGAAGAAAAGTGAAAGTTGAGCAACGCACAATTATGTACTTTTCATTACGCTTTACATAGTCACTCAAATTGCTATCTAAAATTGACTTTCGAATTACTGTACAGAGTATGTCTTTTCGCAAAGTTATATTCTTCCATCACAGGTGGTTCAACTGGGGGACAGACAAAGACGTGTCTCTCCAATAATTTTTAAATGAGGAATCGTGCTCCTTCTTCAATAATTGGCTGAACAACAAATAGCCAGATCGTAATCGGAGATTCAGCTCTCGTCATTGAGATGCTAGAGAAACATAGATGTCTGGGCAACATCATAAGCGCCTTTTATATGTTAATAGTCCTTTAATTTTCCTTGTTATCCAAATCGTATTATGGGCTTAGTTTCTCTATTTTTCAATTCTTACAACAAAGATGAATGGGTTGTATTCGGTTTTTCTTATAATTAAATCGGTAGTTAGAAGAAGGAAGTAAACGTCAAAAATGAAAAGTTCTGTTTTTGCGTGAAACGTCCATTATTGAATAGATACTCAATTTCTTTCTTGGCTTTGACTCTGTGAATCTATTGATTGAAAGTAGAGGAATCCATTCCGAACAACAGTGAACACTTTTGAATTCTCATATTTCATTGCGTTGATGACGTAAGTTGTAAGATTTTGCGGGAAACTTATTAATCCAAAGATCTATGCATGACTCAGCAAACTCCTGACAGGGAAATCTGAGCGACAGTAGCACTCCTAGTGTCAGGGGAACGCAACACCAAACAAATTAAATATTCAGTAGTTAACGCCTACGTTTAAATGCACGCCGACATTTAAAAGCAGTTCTTGCCTGCTATATTTCAGTTATGTTTCAATGCAACAACGGGTCTCCTATATATTTTTCCTCCATCCGCTTGCGTATCAATGGTTGCTAATTCCTCTGTCGCGAGAGGCATTGTGATAGCATGACTTGCATTGTGATGATTGGCTGCGGTTGTTGTTAGCTAGCTGGCGATTTCCAATGCTAGTATATAGATTGATTTCTCTATGCGGTGGCTCTTTGCTTTAATAGACAGTATCTTCCAGTTGCGTCATTCACCATTCAGCCAATGAGGAGGGAATAGTTTACCCGTATATATACATACCTTGCAATAGACAGAATTTTGGCACTAAAAACAATTCCACCGTTTTGGCGTTTATTTCCTTCTTCCAACTACCAATTCAATTTAATTCCACCTTGCTAAGTTGCATGATTATGGAAAGTGATATTTTCATTCGCTTGTTGTCTTTAAATCATTTTACTTCTGAATTTTGTCGTTCAACGCCATTTATTCCGACTAATCTGTGCATTTGTGGTGAAGTTTTGTTTGATAGGGTGAGGGTTTTCCCTTGTTGCCACATAGTGTCTGAGAGATAAAGATATTACTGGGAACAAAAGTCATCAAATAACATGGCAATTGTAATATAACATCCGCAAAACTGGTTTGTCAATAATGTTGTTCTGTATGGACTGGAAGATTTATGTGAGGCAATGCTTGAAAATGCAGAAGAAATTAAAGAAACGTTCATATATACAAGTGCATGGAAATCCTTTGTGATACTGTACAAAGAAACACCCTTACAAAGAAAAGAATGGCATTGACTTTAACTACAAAACAATTTAAGTAAATCTTGCTACATGACCGTAGGTAAATATATAAATTAAGATGGTACAGCAAAAGGAAGAGAGCACGAAGCAGCACATGACAGCAGTGTTCAAAGCGCGATGACTGTGTAAAGTTCCCTGGTAGCCACACATGATTAGAGCGTTTCTATTTGTTACACGTGATTCCAGATTTGATTCCCAGTCGCGTTAGACTTGCATATTTTATCGAGTTTGAAAAAGGAAGGTTGATTTATGGACTCTCGGTCTCGATCCACTGTCACTGTCACTGAAATCCATATGTTAAAACATATTTTCCTCGAGTCTTCAGCGAGATTCGAACTCGTGTCCCGAACAGGCGTATCAAAGGTGAATCCAATTATATAGCCATGTGATAACACTGGAACTCTTACCGACATTTACACACACATACACAAAGTGCTCAGTAATATGAATAATAATATATTATTCAGGACTACAACAGCAGTTAAAGGTTTCGATACAATAACGGTATGTTTATTATAATGCATATGTTTCATGAGAAAGTATTTGCTTTTAAACTGTTTGTCATAAAATCAGAAATATCTTTTCTATTTTAAGGTACATTAATTAGCCAAAGATTCTGCATAGGAACTCCTTTATCGTTTATTGCTTCATATTATTTGGAGTACTTTACAGATCTGTGTACGCTACTGACATTATAAGGTTGTTCATGAATGCAAACTACTTTTCAAACAATTAGTTCATTACTGTTACTTAAATTTTAAAATCTTTAGGCAACTTTGGCTCAGGTCTACTTAAATTACGCATAATTTAAAATAAAATTACAAGGTAACCAATAAAGTTCTAGACTTCCTTGACGTCTCATGGAAAAATGCGATCACTGATATGGAAATGGGAGTAGAAACATTGACGGTGACCAAGACAGGTGCTTTGTGCACTCACAACAGTCAAAGCTCGAGTAGTGGCGAAGACAAATGGAGGTGTCGAAGCAGCTCGTTTGAGGTTCCTGTTTTGTATCTTTGAGGTGGGTTTGTCCGCAGCCGAATCAAGTCGCAGAATACATAAAGCCTATGGGAATAATTATGTGAATGAACGCACCGCCAGGCATCAGTGCCACAAATTCTGGTCGGAAGATTGTCCCTGTGTGATGAGCCCCGCAGTAGGCGTCCACGGGCCCCGAATGACGAGGCCAGCAGCCGAACGTGTGGTGAGCTTGCCGAGCGCTTCCAGGTTTCTGATGAAATAGTTAAATTTCTTCTGCACCGCATAAGGAAGGCATACAAGTTGAACAAGTGGGTATCCCAAATAGTATCGGAAGCCAACAAGAACAAACGAATAACAACCTTGATGTTCTTCAAGTTCTGTTGGAGTATATTATTAATCCATGTTCTCGGGATTGCTGCCAGAATAGATTTTGCTGGATAGCTAAGCTTTCATTACCATACAGCGGTAACACCTGCAAAGCTGTGACTTGCTGTGACCGCAAGTGTCAGCTCTGAAGATGTTACCGCTGTATGGTAATGCAAACTTAGCTATCCAGCAAAATCTATTCTGGCAGCAATCACGAGAACATTGGATGAATAACAACCTGTTTGCAGTTGCTTTTTCGGCACCGCATCACATCAATATTTGATCAAGTGCTCACCAGTGAGGAAAAGTGGGTCCTGTATGAGACTCCAAAGTGTGCAGACATTGCTTGTCACCCTGAGACCCTGCGCCTCACACCACAAGACCACATCTACACCCACACAAAATCATGCTCTGTATCTGGTGGACTAGTCGCAAGTGATGGGCGTACTACGAGCTGCTACCACTTCACCAAACCATCACTGCGGACCTGTACTCGCAGCAGTTGGAACATGTGCAACAGGTACTCCAGGATAAGGAACCAACATTGGTGAATCGCAAGGGTGTACGATTCCTTGCCGACAATGCCCGGACGCATGTGGCGCTGGTGGTCAAGGATACCATACAACTACTTGACTGGGAGACACTGTACCATCCACCGTACTCCCCGAACCTTGCACCAAGAGATTATCACTTCCTCCATTCCATGGACAAACACTTTCGTGGGAAATTCTTCGCCAATGAGACAGAGTTGCGGTAGGCACTCATAGCCTTCTTTGCGTTCTACACCTCCCAGTTTTACCGCCAGGGTAGCTGCAGGAACTTTGGAAAAGGTGCTGGATGCCGATGGGGATTAGTTTGAGGACTAGCGGTAAGTAACATTTTCTCTATACCTTTCTGTTTCTACCAAAAATGACAATAACTTTTTTGGTCACCTTGTATATTATGCAGCAAAAATTATTGTTGATATTTTGCCAGAAATGAATTTTCACAAGCTTATTAATGTTTAGTGTTATGGTTAGCATTTTTTTACTTGTATAGGGGGACTAAGCTTGCCCCTATTATGGGATTACGCCCACGGCCATGGGGATGGGCAACTCTGGCCAACAGAATACTAAAAATCACGCGCACGTGTGCAATAAATATACTTATATACCTACAGTATATAGGCAAATTCCGTGATGCTACCAGACAATATTTATGACGGCGGGCAATAAAGGGTAGGGTTGCAGCAGTTCCTGGTGTAGTTATTGAGAAATCGACATTCTTCGATTGTGTCTACTATACAGATTTTCGCCGCTATTTTCCTATCCCTTTTCCTAAAAGAACATGCTTATTAATGGACTTAATTCCTTATGCTTGTGATGTGCTTATTCATGCAGGACGCGGTGGCTAAGTGGTAGAGTACTCACTTCTGCTGCTGTCGTCGGTTCTCTCTCTCCTCATACCATGTGGACTTTGTAATGGACGTGGGCTTTTTCTGGGTCCTCCAGCATCCTCCCACTTTCTACATTTCACCATTTTTTCCATCATCATCCGTCCATCCGGCCTGAGCCAAAGTTGCCTAAAGGCCTTACAAATTAAATTTAAACAGAAAATCAGAACTGGATGCTACCAACAGATCAAATTAAACTGATTGTCAAAATATATTTCGAAAACACTTCCGATGTTATTGCGTCTGTACCTTCGTGACTTTATGCCGGCACTCCCGAGGTTAGATTTTAATTATGACGGAACTCAGTTCCGGCGTATCTTCAGCACTGTGCTTAGGACATTATTTTATTCTTCGCAAAGATAATTAGTTGTTTTCAACTTTAGGCATGTCTTACGTTTACAGTTTATCAAGTCAATAAATCAAACGTTTGGTACAGTAAGGAACATAGAATAGAATAGAGGGAGCTTGAGACTGCTATATGGGCGATGGGGAGTGAAGCCAAGAGACGGAAGGGACGAAACATTTTCCCCACATTTACTGGCCCCAGATTTAGAGGCCCTATACACCGAGTATTGCCTTCTCATTCCTTCTTATAGGAAGAAAAAGTTACTGATGAGAAGAGCGCTTGTGAAATGAAACCTCCGAAATAGCTATCGTTGTTCGAAAAGACAGCTCTCAGCGAATTTACAATTGCAAATTTCCCAGATATGTTGTGATGTACATTGTAGTCACATAACTCAAGAATTACGTCGGCATGAGCCTTAGATGTCTGAAGGTCACAAATAATATTAAAATTCATGAATTAAGACATAAATAAAAACTGGTCGCACAGCGTTAACAAGTATAGAATCATAGTAAGAATTGAAAATTTGGTGAATATTGGTTTAGACTGGAAGTGGACGATCGAGGTTAAATGTTTGCTCTGACGTCCAGCTTTCGACATTATTCGATCACTCTAGTATCGTTACGTAGAGCTAGATGGTCTATGCTACTTTCAAATTGTTAAAATATATTTCCATCTCTGCCTTTATTTATCACTTTCCCCTCAATACGCAGAATAATCTACAGATATAAACTAAACTATGTGCCTGTTCGTTATTAAAACAAGTTATCATTTTTGAAATATTCAGAGTCAACCCGTCTCATTCACCAGTTTGCTCAAATATCTCATAATCTAGGCTTATGTAGAGGCAATTCTTCATGCGTTATGTGTTTCTCATCTTTGAAGGTTAAGCTGGTTATTGGTGAGCTTGGAAAGTAAACGGTAGTAGTAATGGAGAAGAAATATTTGCCTCCTGATACGTCAATAAAAGCGTATTCTCTTTTAATGTCATGTGGAGAACCACTCACAGAAAGTGATTTACGACTTTCGACGTCAATCACTTCTTGTAAGTCTAATGGCGTCTGAGATCTTGGGCAACGTAATTCAATTCTATATTCTAATCCCTTGTTCACCGTCATTTCATCTCTTTCTATTCGTCTAAAGAACACTTGTCGTTTAACACCATCTTGATACGTGACTTTCTCTACACATTCTTTGAAATTAGGTGGGAATGCGTGTCTCAAATATAAACACTGGCCTGAGTTGCGTATTTCTGAGTACTTGACAAGGAGTTTGTTCTTTAGATGGTACTTGTTGTTCCATCTAACAACATGCCTGAGATAGCGTCGAAATGAGTTAAGTTCTGCATCAGTTGGATTTTGTAGATCTTCTATTGGTGGAGGGTTACGCATCAGATAACAATTTGGAAGATGGTAGGAACCACATATAGAACAGGAACTAATATCGTAGATAACTGAAATATCATAGTTAGTGTCCAAAAGACAATTTAGGACATCGACTATTTCGGTTCCGTACAAAACCACTTTTTGGTAGTAGGGTTCCACATGTGTTTCAAAGAAATCAGTGAAGCGATGAGCTAGCTGTGCGACTTTTTCCACGTTACACATATCTAGAAAACAGAGAAGACTCCACTTGCTCTGCACTAACTTCAAAATACGATTAAATTCTTCTAGGAGCTGCCATCCGAAGAACCCACAAATATTCACAGTAAGATAGCGCCACACTACAGATTTAAGCATTTTTAATTCTATGTTAATGTTTTCCAAGATGTTCTCGGCTAAAAGTAATCGATGTGTTTTGTCTAGTCGGTGTTTACTTGGTTCAAATTCGCTTTCAACTTGTAACATTTGATTGTCAATCTGAATTTGGATATTGAAGAATTCTGAGTTCAAAACTCGATTGCTCATTGCTAGGAATGTTTTGCAGACACTTCGTACTTGAATTAGGTCCTGTAACTTCAGATTTTGGAAAACAAGCTCTAAAAAGTCTGGTCGGGATTTTATAATGTCATTTATCGATTTTTTTCTTCGTGCCATTGTGTTTCGAAGGGAGGATTTTTCTTCCAAAGAGTAGGATACCACTTGAAAGGAACATGCAGGTTCTTCAGTTTCGTCATTCTGCTTGTTGTGTTCATTCGCTTCCATTAACCAGCAGGAGATTAAAAGAATTGAAAGGAATTACAGACGCAGAGTCGTAATCCTGATTAGAATTTTAGTAATAATGCGCGAAACAATGTTTCAGAGCCTAGGTGATATACAAACAATGAGACTTAAAATATACAATTGAAATTGAATCTTTTATGACTCCTCTAGAATAAATGTATCCTGTACTTATTGAAACTAGTTACTCCTCAAAGAATTATTAATGTTTGCCCTGCTTTCTGAAATAAAGATACTCAGGTACTGAGGAATTTCAAGACTAAGTATGAAGTCGTCTTCAATGACGTTCAAATTTTACTGGCTAGCACAGAAAGTTCGTGAAAAACAGTTTGTTGGGAAACATTAGGGATGCACTTTAGATACTCCCCAGGTGAGGTATGGCTCTTCCTGGAATAATAATTTCGGATCAGATTTTGAATGAATCAAATCATTGAATCTGATTAAAGACGACCTAAAGTAATTCACTTAAGCTTAACTAACCAAAGAAAACCTAACCTAACCCTCACTGCTTGAATGAACCGAGGAACTATCCAAAGTGCAGCCAATATTAGATGGAAGTGATGTACAACGTTTGATAAGAGTATCAAACTTATGTGCAAAGTATTTGCTCGTAGTCGTTACAACTACAAAGACCATTCGTATTGGTTACCACAGCCAACCATTCAGAAAGTGTTTCACAAAAATTAGCATATAGGTGCAAATTACAATTGATACAAGTGCTGAAACCAAAGAAAAGATATCAAACTGTGCACCGTAGTGAAGATGAAGACTTCTTGAAACGTATCATGTGTAGGCCTATTTTTGTAATGGGTAAAAATGTTCATAGCTATTAAAATGTGAGGATTTGGATGATTTAGAATACTCTCCTGAGGTCGGAAAACTTAAGCGAATAGTTCAAAAGTTAATGTCTGTGTAGATGTGGCATCTATTCGTCCGTTGACTTGACAAAGATTTCCAGTTAAATGGCTTCGAAGTGGGGGACCAATTGAGGAGGTGACACGCAAAAGCGAACTTGTCCAATAGCTACAGTTTTCCACAATCAACGAAAACGTATCCCAGCCCGCCGTATGGAAGTATGTGAACCATGCAATTTCACATGCTTCTATCATTGGGTACGTTCGCGTTTGCGTGACTTTCATGCTGTATTGACATTACGCTTATCCCCTAAGCACCATTCCGTACCGTATCTCATTTTTTGCAAATTTTGGACATGTTCGCGTTTGCGTGCCACCTCCACAATTTAGCGGATAACTGGTCGTTTGGTATCATGAAAAATCTTAAAGAAAGACTCAAAGAAACTTTTTGCACGAAGTGTTATTAGATCAAAATGAATAGAAAATGAAATCGTCTTTTCTTTTTCTGTGTGGCAAATGGTGCTTGCGTAGAAGTTTAGTAAAGTATGACCGAAGTCCGAATGCATATATTCTAGAAGCTGCAAAATGCAATGAAGACCAAGAAAATACGACCATATTAAGCAGGTCGACAACTTACAGGAGTGGCTTAATTTATAGGTTTCACTGTGTTTAAATTTATACAAAATGTACCGGTATTTGAGCGATACTTGTTTCTCCAAATCTGTTATAGGTATCCCCACGACATACGTTATACAAAACGAGGAATATATTGCAACAGTACTGTGCATTAAAATCGGAACTTTTATCGGAGTTTTCATCGGAGCAAGCAGCGATACCATTTTCGATCTTGAGATTAAAAACAAGAACTGTCTCACCTGAAAGAGGAAGGTTTGAGTAGCCGATATACAGGCTAAACGGCTGGAGCTAGAAAAATGAAGTTTGGTATGAAGGTACATCATCACTAGCAGAGTAAATAAAAAGTACATTTTGAATAGGTCACCATCTTGGATCCAAAATGACCGCAAAACTCATTGTTTTATAGAATACACAGCCTAAACTACTGGAGCTAGAAACACCAAATTTGGTATAACGGTACATTATCACTAGTAGGTTACGAAAATATTACAATATGTCTCCAAAGACGCCATCTTGGATCCAAAATGGCGAACCCGAAAAATTCATTTTCAACAACGTTTGAGCTAGAGATACGAAATTTGGCATAAAGTTGTGTTATCAAGAGTAGTTTAGGAAAATTTTAGAACAATTTGAAAAAAGTCACCATCTTGGATACAAAATGGCCGCCAAAACTATTGTTGGATAGAGTGCATAGCCTAAACTGCTGGAGCTAGAAACACCAAGTTTAGTATGAAGATACCTCATCACTAGTAGGTTACGAAAATATTACAAAATATCTCCAAAGATGCCATCTTGGATCCAAAATGGCGGACCCGAAAAATTCATGTTCAACAACGTTTGAGCTAGAGATACGAAATTTGACATAAAGGTGTGTTACGAAGAGTAGCTTAGGAAAATATTACATTTTTAAAAGTCGCCATTTTGGATTCAAAATGGTTGCCAAAAAGCCATTTTCCACAGCGTTCAAGCTAGAGAAATGAAATTTGGTATGAAGGTGTACTAGTACGAATAGATCACGACAATATAAGAAAATGTTAAAAAGTCGCCATTTTAAATTCAAAATAGCCGTCCAAAAATCAATTTTCCCAACCACTAAGGCCCAAGTTTTTAACTTTCATTACATAGTTTCAGCCTACTATGAGTTAGCTCATTCACTTTCAATCGAAAAGAACGTCTTTTTCTCGGTGACGGGATATTCTAGTTGTACTTTGCAGAAGAAGTGTTTATACCGAGCATATTCCATACAGCATTCCTTTCAGACTCCATGGAAGATCGCATATACAGGGTGGACAGAAGTCAGTCTAGGAACGAAAAATTGTAATCAAAACAAGAAAAAATTATCTTGATCACGTGTTCTATTCCGCATCGTTTTCGATATACAGAGTTTCCAAGTTGAAGTCCAATATTGACTTCCTACAATGATAAAATAAAACGAATATTTCATCATAAATAAAAAAACGATGGATTAGAGTAAAATTCAGTTTCCAAAAGTTGATTTGTATCAATAGAGTGCATATTAGGAATTAAAATGTGATATCATTGGGTTGCCAGTGTTGCAAACCTGGTATAAAGTTTAATTTTTAAAAGCCATTATCGACTTACTGGATGTTGATTTTCTACGTTGTGTTCCCGGTAAAGTGTTCACAGTTTGCAACACTGTGTTCTTTGCTTTCCGTATTATATTTATCATTTACGCTTGAGAACACTAAGTATCTAACAACCCATCATTTATCGAGAAATAATCAATTTAATTACGCACGTTATTAATAGGAGATCATTTTGGGCTTCAAGTTGGAATACGGTATCTCGAAAACAAAGCAGAATTGAACACATGATCAAGGAAATTTGTTTCTTGTTTTAATTACAACGTTTCGTTCCTAAAAGAAAAAAAAAGAACTCGTAATTTTTGTCCACCCTGTAAATTGTGTATTGTGAGGGCTCTTTGTAACACTTTTCTGTATTAATATGATGTATGAAAAAGTTCTGGGGTCGCCTATGACTTATTCAAAGAGCAAAGGTTTAGCTCAAAATAGATCCACGAAAAATTGATAATATTATACAAAGCAAACGAATTGCTTAATTTTATGAAAAGAAAGTGTCACAAAACCAAATGACCTCTATCTAAAAGCGATACTGGAATGACTGCTGCCATTGAAAATTTCATGAATATGTCGTTACCTCGGAACTATGTCCACTTTTGCTACTTTTGTGAAGAAAAAAAAAAGTTTTAAAGTTTGAAGTTCCATTTAAAGTCTGTATAAATTCATTTCATTTCTAACATTTCTAGCCACTTGGGGGGTCGTTTTGTCAGATATTATTTTTGGGGTTGATGCCCTTCAGTTCAAGGTGCAGCGTTAACTCAATTTTGCCAAAAAGTGGCACAGTATCTTTAGGTTCCAAGGTAACGGATATGCAGTCAGGTAGCGGAGAGGGCACTTAATCTATTTTGATACTTCCAGTCGATACTAATATGGACAAGCTTTTCGGTTCTAACTCAGTTTTTAAGCTTAATACCGCAACAATATTTACGTTTTTTATTTATGTCTTAATTCTTGCAAAAAACGTAAATATTATTTGCATTTTTTTCTATTATATGCAGAGTATGGTATACTATTATGTAAATAACTCAGGAATTAAGACTTAAATCAAAAAAACGGTCGGCACAGCGATAAGAAGCGTATACAACTGAGTTAGAACTGCAAATTTGATCAACATTGGATTAGACTGGAAGTGGACAAAAGAGTTTAACTATTTGCTCTGGCGTCTATCTATCGACTCGAAGCAGTCACTCCAGTATCGTTACGTAGAGCTCGATGACAAAATCTATAGTTCTGTCATGATTTTGTTATTTTAAAAGGAATGTAAAATCCAACAAAATAATTTTGGAAACAACATATTACAAAATTTATTAGAAAAAAACTTTTATTTTCAGCATACCCAATCCTTTTCGCAGGTGATTGATTAACTACTTTTAGTCCGATGTGAAACATCTACTGATAGTAACGTCGCATTATATAAATAAATATTGCATCCATTGAAACAGAGCTCTCTGTGTTCTTTAACATAATTGTTTCTTTGTGTTTGTTTGTGTAAATCTGAAAGTTTTCCACTTTATTCGATTGGCTAATTTGGGGTTTGTAGATCGTCCGATGCCTCAAGGAGGAAGAATGCTAGAGATGTGGGTCGCAAGGTTAGCAGCAGCAGAGTAATGGATGGATGAATGGATGATGGACCCGCCCCTCAGCCATTGCAGTCAGTGAGAAATATAAACTTTCAGTGAAAGCCGCAATAGATGGATGACGCTGAGATTCGGTCACGCGACTAGTAAATTCCATAAAATTAAATCCAAGAGGTGAATGAACTTGTAGTGTTGAAGCCATATAATACCAGCATTTCGTCTCCTCAAGTAATAATAAAAATATATTGTGTAAAAAATGTATTTGAGTTATATGGATGCTCTGTACGTCTTTGATGTAACATGCGAGGAGGATTTACAGAGTTTGGCTGAAGAGAGCCAATTGAATTATGCAAGGAAGAACAACACGTTTTAATGATAAATTTGTTCAAAGTTAAAAACATTATATTGATACATGTTTCTCGTTCTAATAACGCAATAATGATTATTGTCGTACTGTTTTAAAATAAATAAAAATAGTCTTGCGGTAAGTTTGCTGACTTTTCATGCAGAAACCTCGAATTCGATCACGGTTGGTATTCTTTACAACCTCCAATATCTTCTAGTCCAATAAAGTATGCTTTGGTTCACAAACTACAAAGTTCTGGGTTAGCTAAGTCTATTTTTATATGTTCAATATTTAATAT
Organism: Lepisma saccharinum; assembly: GCA_022664845.1. Taxonomy (NCBI): domain Eukaryota; kingdom Metazoa; phylum Arthropoda; class Insecta; order Zygentoma; family Lepismatidae; genus Lepisma; species Lepisma saccharinum. The sequence continues at coordinate 237 of JAGDQP010013036.1, read as the reverse complement.
AAAGACAGTATAAGCGTTATCAGTCTACTGATGAATAGCGTCTGGTAGGAAAAATGGAAACCACATAAATTTTCAATATGATTACAAAGGATGACCAATAGAATACGGAAGATATAAAAATGGGATCTGGATGGTACATAGAATTAGAACGCGTTTGGAACTCATCCTAGTCGTAATTTTTAAACTGTTTTGTAGCCATCTTGCTGCTTATTTGTCAACATGTGCATGATGCCGGTT
>JAGDQP010013035.1:10605-48834 GCA_022664845.1 Lepisma saccharinum | reverse complement strand
TCTTATTTTAAAACCAGCATGTTCTCAATTTGAATAAAAAGAGAAACCTGAAATTTCATAGCTAAGAAAACTATTTCTACCATTGCACAAACGCGCGCATCTATTGCGTAGTTCTTTAAACTGAGATTCGTCCTTGACGCCGCAGAGTGTTCGCAGACAAACCGCAGCATGTGTGAACTGTTAGTGCGGCACCCGCACGGTCGCCGCAAGGCTCCCGCACCGCATGTGTGAACTGGGGCTAAAGCGACTGCGGGCCAGATTGCAACGCACTCGCAAAGATAAACAGGCAATTCAGCACCGCGAAAATGCTCGTCCGCACACAAGCCACAAAACTCAGGAAGCAGTGCAGCGCCTGAGTTTCACGGACATTCTGCCTCATCCTGCCTATAGTCCGGATCTTGCACCCTGCGACTTTTAGGTTTCCCCAAACTTAAGGATAACCTTAAGGGTCAACGCTACAGTTGTGACGCAGGTAGCAATTCGGCAATGGTGTCGCCAGCAGCCACCACACCGACGGCATGAAAAGCCTTGTTTCGCGTTGGGGCAAGTGTGTTGCTCGTAATGGGGACTATGTTGAAAATTGATGCCACCATTGGTAGCTGACATTGCAAGCATTCCACTGATACCTGTATCGGTTCTATCTGTCAAACACAAATAAATGTATCACCTTGGAGGCATTACTTTCTGAATCACCCTCGTATATTGTTTTTTCCTCTATTTTCTCAAATGTCGGGTACTTGCGGTTTCTTCCCTTTTCAACTTACCGATTTAATTACAGAAAAGACTTCTCAGAAGTTATCTTCACTTAAAATTTTGTCTCTTAATACTTGCCAGCCAATTACAATCAGTGTATTTTTGATTCGATTAGATATTTCGCATTCCCTGAAGCGGAATCACTCAAATGTTCCAGCAATATCTTATCACACCCTCCATCACGATATTCAAGAAGATCACTGATACTCCACAGGAATGAGGTTTCTTTCTACGAAGAGAAAGGTAAGATGTTCCAGAAAATAAACTGTCGTCAAACTTGGGCGAAGCTTTTCTCTGTTAGATTTCACTTAATCACAAAGACGCGAATTTTATTTGCTCAGCTACACTGACCCGTTTCTTCTCGATAACGTGAAAAACATGTTACATGTTAAGAAACAATAACGCACATAATCCCACACATATAGCAACAGTAGGACATGTGTGCATCAAAGTTCACATAAAAGGGGGTCAAGGTTTGAATGTCTTCAATAAATGCTCAGAATCAGTTTCAGTGAATATCATTCAAGCTCACTTGACTTGAAAAGCAGACATGTCCCTGTTCTCTGGCATTCTAAAATACAGATGCAGTGCGCATTGAGAAATATTGCAGAAATCACCGATTTTCAATTAAAAATAGAAAAAAAAAGAACTATTGCCATTCAAGTTTCTCCTAACCGCTAGACATAAACATTTTCTGTCAGATTAGTATGCTAATCTACAAGATTTGGTAGGTAAACCACTAACTTGGTAAGACTAGTGTACTGGTATAATTACCACAAAATCTGAAGTTTAGTGTTACCAAAAACTAACAGAAATTCTATCTGCTGAACAAAATTTTCGCAAATACGAATATAGTTGCAAACAAGAATGAGTCATCATCTTACATTAAATAAAGATGCAAACGAACTGTGGTGAAAGTAAAGTAAATATTTAACTGTATATACAAAATTTGCAATAGAAACGCAAACGAAGTCCATAAAGAAGTAAATTCAAATTGAGTTTCCGACAGTTGTAAATACTACCGAAGTTCTCAGGTTTGCGGAAACAAAGTGACGTGTATGACACCTGCGCAACAGTGCTTCTACTTTCCTGTTCCTTGATATAATATAGTTTGTTACGAGGCAAATTCGTCTCAATATATATATTGATGATGATATGTTGGTTAGGTTCACACAACAACTGAAGATCTGTAAAAATTAAATTGCAGTTTCCCTGTAGCTGCATTTAGTATACTGTATTTTAAAGGTAAGTTTACCGAGCGGCCGTAGCAGCTTACAAATCAAAAGGTCATGGGAACAATTCCAGCTGCCACTTATCCTGATCAAATTTATCCAGAGTTTTTCCTCTGTCATACCAGGCAAATATAGGGATGGTATATATTATCTAAAACCTGGCTGACTACCTTCTAATATCCTCTTCCCATTTTATGCCGGTCTGAATCTGAGATGCCTACAAGCTATAAATAAATACGTTCAAATTGAAGATACATTTGAACACTGACCGACCAAGGACACAAGAACACAATAAGCCAGCTCAGTGCATGACTTTACTGACGACCTTCCAGAAACTAAAAGGTAAGTTTTTATACCGACAACAACAGCTTGTATGCCTTAAAGCATACTATGCTTATGTTATTGCCGATTTCCTATAGAATATTTTGAGCAGCCTCATACACAGAGTTCAGGTACAGTTTGATTGTGTGCTGTCAATAGACGAGATACTTCGTTACTTATCTATGACATAAAACAACTATCTGCCATTACTCTTATGTCACGTGTTCATCTGGAGAGAACATGAAAATGGGTACGTGTCCTCCTACATCCTTAAACAGGAACATTGAGATCACATGAGTATAACATGCAAGATATCGCGAAAAAATGCATTTCGTGTAAAACTTGGAACTTTTAGATGGGAGTTCAAAATATACATTTCGTTTACAACCACAGGACTAGAAACAACTAATGTTTCCAAGATGCTCTAAATTTTTTATTAATAGTTAATTAAATTTAATTTATTTACTGCGCTTAGACATCTAATGGTAAAGACATGTCGAAGATGCCTCGCGGACTAGGTCGAGGTTTAAGTCGCGGTCGCTACCTCGATGTCTAGATCGCAATGGATGAAGGGCACACATACCGAAGTAGTCGCGTCCTTGCTGTAAGTTCTCAGTCTGAGGAGAAACATTGCTGTGACAGAAAATATTTTTTTAATTAATTAGTTATTAATTAGTACAGGAAATACGTAAATTTTACTTATGGTAATAATGTTCAATTGTTCAGCTGTGGTAGCAATTGCAATTTATTATTATTATTATTATAAGTGTACACGAATTAATTTTAAATAAAGCAAATTTTAAAAGATAATTTTTAAAGAATTCGCTTGTTTTTAAATCTTTATTAATTTCTAAAATAATAAGTAAATAAAAAATTAAATACTTTTTAAAATTTAGTAAAAGAAATTAGAAAATAAAAAATGATTTTTAAAAACCAAGCATTTTTAAGCAAGGAAAACTCAACTTATAAGCGTGGGTACTATTGCTAACCTTATCATAAAATCATAATATCTAAACTATTTATCAATTACTTAGCACCCACACCTTTAACTTGATTTTTCTTTCATTAAAAAAGCATGCTTTTAAAAATCATTTTTTATTTTCTATTTTTTAAAATTAATTTTTAAAGTGATTCTGTTCAATGCTGGAACATTCATATTGCTAGGACAGTCCTCACTAGTTCCATTACTATGTCTTTCATAATCAAATTGAACAGTGCAGCAAAACTTCTCGAGCATAAACACACACAATCATCTGCAGACGAAATTGTGAACAAATGAAGATTGTATTCCGTGGAGGGCTTCGTGACATTCGGAGAAACAATGAACACGAGCCATAGCGATGCTTCCACTCAACATAGATGTAAAAACAAACTCGGTTGTTCATCATCACGGCCACTAAATCACCATCGTAGTCGACCTCTAGTCGACCTATACATCGTAGTCGATGTAGCGTATATCTCCGGCATGCGCTTACCCATTAGGATCAATGTGTTTGTGCCATCATCGAGGCAGCGACCGCGACTTAAACCGCGACCGCAAGGCATCTTCGGCATGTCTTTACCCTAAGGCTCAAGCCAGGGCAGGGTAAGGAAAAGAATGCCTGAAGGACGTATTTGGAGGTACCGGGATTAGCCTCGTGTGACTGAAAAGAATCCATGAAAATCTCAGTGAGGAATGGCTACCTCTGGAATCTTAGTTAGGACCTCTCTCATGCGAAACCAACTGAGCTACACTAAGCAAATTAATGGAATCATAATTTTTTGGCTCGCTTATGTGTGGTATGTTGTAAGATATTAAAAGGTTTTAAGATAAAATTATGATTTTAGTATCAGATGTAATAATGTCTAACACTTTATGAGAAAGGAGGGTAAGAGGACGTAGTTGGGATAAGGTGCTCACTGGATTTTTCCGATAGCCGGCAACTCTGAGTGAAAAAAAGAACGTCAATCTTATATTCATTGTAAACAGGTTTGTGTAAAAAGATTAATTTTCGTACAAGTAAGAAATAAGTTTTATAATAAGGCAATATTTCTTTAATTTTAGGAAGTTAGTAGTAAAGCGTTGCACATCTTTGTTTTTTTTTTTAGAATAAAGCTTGTTACAGTAATCAAACAGTGGCATGGCTGAAAGAGGGTTGTCTGTTCAGTGCTGACAATTAATGACAAGTGAACTAAGATGGTGGGAAGTCAATCGAATTCGCAGAGCACAAGGGGACAAGAGTTCTTACTTACTCTTGGAATCTCTGACTGCAAATTGTAGTTATGTTCATATCATCTTTTTGTTATAATTAATTCTCTCTATTCCTTTGTTCCTATTGATTGTAATCGTGTAATTTAATTACATTCAAAAGGAGGATTGAAAATCATAAAAGTAAGACCGGTTGCTTGTGTAAGGAATTTGAAAATTAATGAGTGAATTTTAAGAAAACGATTGAAAGCTGTAAGAATTGAATTAAGTTTTATTATAGTTAAATTGACCATATTTTATTTACTTAATACGCGACATTATCTAGTTTGTAGCTTAACTTCAATTTTTTGAAACCGGGAGGCTAACTGAATAATAATTGGTACGGTAATGGAGAAGTGAGCCCATTCAAGTATTGCTATCGGCCATCCTCTATTAATTTATTCTAACGTCTTATCTTCCAGGGTTTTCATCACGTTCACCAGGCAGATGCAGTTCAAAGAATGGACACTATGGAAGGGTATCTTGTCGAAGGGAGGAGGACGTTTGAGGATGACTAGGTTCAGTGTGACAACTGTGAGAAATGGTGGCATGAGGACTGCCCGGGATATGAAACAAAAGCCCCTTTTATTTGTGGTTATTGTGCGAACTCTTAGCGTCCATCAATAGTAATTTTACTCTACTTGTCGGTTAAGGATTCGCAAGTAGCATTTTCCGGTATTCCTTTCAATTCTTCAGAAACGAGGTCTGTCTCCGATGTTTTTCAGTTTCATGAGACTATAGTGTAGCCACACGCATGTTTTCATAAAAAATAATAATAAAAAGTACAGGATTGGTAAAGAATAACAAATTAGGTGGGTACTCTTACCCTCCTATCCCAGAGTACTGTGATCTCTTTCAAAATGGATGAACGAAGTAGGACAATGTGTGAAACTGATCAGAACAATATTATAATCGTTAAATTATAATAATGATTTATTTTCAAACTAGTAACGTCCAGATATGTTACCTGGATTTTCCGCTTAGAACATATCCGTAACGCTATAGGTGCGATTCAGTTGTGTCTAGATAACTTTTATTTATATCTGTAGCTACCTTATTATTAAAGCATAACATTTTATCCGCAATTGAGTACTGTAACGGGTAATGGGATAGATATTTTTTTCTGCATAAAAAGCTTTAATAAATTTATTTACTAAATACTTTAAAATATGTTATATTAACATAGTAGATGCATGTTGTTACGTTCTTAATATTGCTGTCCATTGCTAATAAATTAAAAATAGAGCAAAGGAAAGCAAGCTCTACCATAACCCTTACCTTCAAAATTGTTTCTGAATCTTGAAGTGCTTGTTTAGCAAGATACCTCTCCCTCTTTATTTTTAGTTCCAAGCTCTCTGGAATGTCAGGTACTAACACATCTATCAAACGGCATATTCCAAATACCACATGCTGAGAAAGAAAAGTACGCAATTAGTCATTAAAATGGAATGTAAAAAGCAAATAGCACTGGAAAAGATTACAGATAATATCTGATCTTAAGCTAGAAAATATTATCAAACTAGTCTAATAAAAATTGGTGGTAAAAGCATAAATGGAAATATTTAAAGTAACAGTTTCTGATTCCAAAAGAATATTTTATATTTCTTCGGAATTTCAGGAAGAAAGAAGAACATGAATATGAATAGGAAATTGTGTGATTGAGGACAAGTTGCTCAAAACATTTTATTCCTGAGTCATGATAAAAGAACAAAATAAGACAATAGTTCACGAAGTTTTATTTTCTCGTAGGGTAACCTTTAAATATATACTAAGAGGTTATGCTTACAGTTTCGTTATTTTTCCTGTCATCTACGGGCAGTCGAACTGGTAACGAAATAATGGTAATATGACATGCCCAATGTCGACCCTATTAAGTTATCATTGTCCAATAAGGTAAAAAATATGACGTGCAGCTCGTGATCTGTTGTTTTTTCAATTCCTAAAACATAATGCAGAAACACTCATGGCATAGCAGTATTACATCATTCTTAGTTTGGTTTTAGTGGCATCCGGTAGAAGGAAAACGATCCAGTCGATTGATCTTTACGATCTATTATTATTTTCTGATCTATGAGGCATTCTCGTGCGTGGGCGATTAGTTGCGAGCAAAGCGAAATATGTAGCGATTCGGGCGAAGCGGCATTTCTGTCCTATGTGAACAACGTTTGGGAAGTGACCGTTTTGGGTGGAGCAGCATGTGAAGTGGCAGAAAAAATATCGAAACAAAACGATTTTTGCAAATAAACATTACTACAATTGTGTATACAATAAATTTAACAAAACATACATTTTAATACTATTTTTTTACACAAATAATAATAATTTTAGCTGGGAAATACAACTTAACCGTAATTTATAAGGACTTATAAAGGAAAACATAATTTTATAGCTGGAAAAAAGTATTGGAACACCGCCAACTCAGATAATACATAACTTTAACGTTGTAAGATTCCTTTTTCTTCACGTAATCCTTGAAAGTTTCTTAAGCATATAACGACCCAATTTTGGTTGGTCGCTACATTTCTTAGCCTCTCCCCTTTTTGTATTATCATATTTTTCTTTTTTATGTTCGTAGATTTTCGGCAATATTTTTCTTCTTAGGCTTTCATAAAAGAGTTTATTTGTCCACATATCAAAGAAGCCGAGCCATACAGAACATCTTTTGATTGTTATTTGGCGAGACGATTTTATCTTATTGTTTTTTTTCATTTATTACTTGATATTTTCTTTGCCTATTTCATTTGTCATTTTCTTTAACAATCTTTCTTTCGTTAAAAATCTTCGTAAACAGTTAAAAGGATCTGACTGTTGATTTATTGTTATCATTATCTGGCCGGCTGAGCCACTCCCTTCTTCTCCCGGTTGTCAGTTTTGATTCTTCTCTCTGATTGGCTGATTCCGTTCAGTGGTTGCAAAGAAGTCGTCAACGAGGAAAAGCTGCAATGAATTTATGCTGCCTTCGTAGTCTATAAAATACAATATTTGATTCAGCATCGTATCAAATGGTTTATTATTGCTGAATGTAGTTTATATTTGAGGAATAAACAGTAAATGAACTTCTGCTGCCAGCGGTTTGAATCGTCCAAGATGGATACCCCTGAAGATCATTCCAGGAGGATTTTGTGAATGTCATCGTAGTGTGAAGTGGTTTGTTTTGCTTGTGTGTGCAGTGAGTTCCTCTTGTTTATTGAATAAATATAAATTTCCATTTGTGGTTATAAACCCCTTTCTTCTGCGTGTGTGTGAATAATGTTTCAGTGAATTTATTCGCATGATGGTGGCTTGTGGTTTTGTGTGTGGAAGTATGTGTGAAATCGTCATGTCTGCTTAAGTTTGTTTGGACCTGGGGGCTGATTCATTCCAGGTAATGTATGGTTAATTTTCCGAAATTCCTCTTTCTCTCGCCAAATCCAAGTCTGTTCACATATATGTTTAGAGTATGAACATTCAGCACAGTAAATATGGTTTGTTTACGTAGAACATTTACCTTGCACTACAGTCAGCACCACTCTTTGAATGCACGATATTTTCCCCTAAGCATTTTGATTTACCCTTGCGTTGCTGGTATGTTTTAAATAGGTTTAAATTACTACGATATATCGGTGTGTCAAACGCAAGATTTTAAAGATCCGTAATGTTTATTTCGATAGTTAGAAAAGTTCAAATCTTCGTCGTTACGTTCGCCAACCGTAGGCCATTTTCGCCCATATAAATTTGTATTGTAAATTCTTACCTAACCCGATCATAGTTACTACGTTTCTATCATCAGAGCGGAGGTTAGGCTATGTAAGGTTCTGAAATGCAAAATTACAGATAAATTTGTTTGATGTCAATTTCTTTGAAACATTAATCGTAAATTAATGCTCAGTAGCTGCGCTGCTTGTAAAAAATCTTTTCGTTGAAAAATTATTTTTCCGGTAATTGTAGAAGTTCTTCTTAACTGTGCTAAAGTATAGTATGTTTAACATGTTTAAAAATAATCTAATCTTTTTGGAAATCAAGTGTGCGAAATCTTGCCTCTGTACCAGAGAGCTTTTGTAATAATTTACCGTTTCAATATGTGTAATAACGGCATCTTTGAAACTCGTTTGATGTTTAGAAGATTATCTTCAGAAACTTTTTTTCCAAGAACTTTAGCTCTGCTTTTGCGATTTTTCAAGTAAAATAAGTTATGATTTTACCAGTTAATTTCTGTGTCTGGGGTTTTATTATGAAGTAGCTAGATTAATATTACTGTTGTATAACTTGAAAAGGTTCCCAACTTTTCACGATTTCTGTCCGGGGAGTGTAAATATTTATGCATATGTGAGAAAGTTAATACAGATGATGTTGATATTAAATGTTTTGATGCTACTTTTCAGTAACCTTAGGGAATAGTCAAACTAGTTCATTTTATCTAAATTATCGTGTGTCAAGTCAACCTATGTTCAGCTGTGTTTAGCCTTGTACTATTTTAGGGGCCTAGTAGCGCTAGGGTGCTAAAATAGTGTTTTTCTTTCCTGCAAGAAGTTCTCGCCTGCGTCTTCCCCTCTTTCCTTTGGGGGCTTTTCCTGCGTGTTTTGCTTTCTGTATTTTGCCAACTTTCTGCGTTTTTGGCACTTCTTTTCGGGCTTCTTCCATGCATGCTTCGTGTCTAGACTAGAGTGTGTTTTGTCTTCGATGTGGCGGAAGCAGGGTGCTGATGGGTAGGTACCCTCCCTGTCTTCAGGTTCGTTAGCGGTTTTCTTGTTATATGCTCTCTCCTGTGGCGTAAATGTCAGTCTGTCTTTAAGTAGGTTTCACCACGTTGAGTTCGGGTAAACCTCCTTTTTGCAACAGGGTGCCGCGGGCCCCTGGTTTGCTAGTTGAGTCTACTTCGGCTTCGGACAAGCATTGAATGAGTATATCTCTTAGTCAATCCTGAATCAACCTTTTTAGCGAATTCTTAAATAAGGATCTCCTTCAGTTATGTTCCGGTTCTAATCAACATGCACGGCAGTGCATGAGCCAAGTTCTTCACGTCAGAAAACGTTAGCACTGCCAGAAGCATGTTATACAGGAACAAGAGTTTATGGCAAAATCGACGATTTGGGGGCCCCGTAAGAAAAAAGATGTTAAAGATAGGAATATGAGCTTTTGCCGTTAAGGAGATATGGTAAATATGTGCAGATGTACAAAATTTCATATTCGTATCTCAAACTATGTTCTAGTTGTGGACCCCTGAAATTGCACATTTTAGGCTAACTGACTGACTCACTGACTCACTCACTCACTCACTCACTGACTGACTGACTGACTGACTGACTCACTCACTCATCATATTGTTTAGGGTGTTTGGAGTAAGCTAGAAACATGAAATTTGGTATGAAGGTAGAGGATGATAAGTAGATAAAGGAAAAATTCCGACATTTTGAAAAGGTCGCCATCTTGGATTCAAAATGGCCGCCAAACCTAAAATTTTAAAGAATACACAGCCTAAACGGCTAAAGATAGAACAGTGAAATTTGGTATGAAACTACATCATTGATAGCAAATTAAGAAAACTTTTTAAAAATTTGAAAAAGTCGCCAATTTGAATTCAAAATGGCCGCCAACCCTAAACTTTTAAAGAATATACAGCCTAAACGGCTGCCGCTAGGATAATGAAATTTAGTTTGACAGTGCAACATTATTTGTAGATTATGAAAATATTACAAAATATCTCTAAAGACGCCATCTTGGATTAAAAATGGCGGGCGTCATAAATCCATTTTCCACACTGCTTGAGCCAGAGATACGAAATTTGGCATAATGATGTATTATCAAGAGTAGTTTAGGAAAACATAACAACGTTTTAAAAAATTCACCATCTTTGATTCAAAATGGCAGCTGAAATACCATTTTTCCCATAGTTCGAGATAGAGAAATGAAATTTGGTATGACAGTGTATCATCACTAGTATGTCACGAAAATATAAGAAAACGTTAAAAATGTGTCCATTTTTTATCCAAAATGCCCGCCTAAGCCCCACTTTATAACGACTGAAGCTAGAGAAACGAAATTTGGTATGAAGGTGTACCATTACGAGTAGGTTAGAATAAATTCGGCTCGTCTCCCCTACTAGGTTACAGTTCCCAGCTGGAGCCTGATTGCAATAAAGGGGTGCGCCCCAGCGAGGCCATCTTGGAATTCTGGGGGCAGCGCCCACAATGAGGCGAAGCGAGTATATACATTACACAAGTGTAAAAAGCTGCGAAATACGAGCAAAAGCACCAGGGGTGCAAACTGTACGGTCAACTCCTTCAACCTTAAAAAGTGGTGAAATGGAATATGGATGAGCCTAGTTCCTCGCGCCAACTTCCAATACTCCTGCGTGTCCCACCAAGTTTTACTCGTCACAAACGTTAGCACTGCCAGGAGCATGTTATACAGGCAGAATGTGGGAGTTTCCCCATTCGGACGCAGCGCTCTGGAGTATGAGGGAATATCTGCATCATGTGGCGCAGTGCACTGCAGATTCTGGTTGTAATAAAAAGACGCAGTTCCTCCAAACTCCTCAAGTTCGATGCGCGGCCTGCCGTGGGATTCTTGGCGCAGCGACGCGAGCGAATCGAGGTGAGTATCAACACGTACGGCAGTGCATGCAGCCTGTTCCACGTGTCACAAAACGTCAGCATGTTATACAGGAAGAAGAGTTTATTGCGAAATCAGCGATTTTGAGGTTCTGTAAGAAAAAAAAGGTAAAAATTGAAATATGAAATTTCGAAGTATGACGGTATATCATCACTAGTAGATTACAAAATATCTGCAAAGACATCATTTTGAATCCAAAATGGCTGACTTCATAATCCATTTTCCAGAACGTTTGAACTAGAGATACGAAATTTGGCATAAAGATGTATTAACAAGAGTAGTTTAGGAATAATTTACATTTTTGAAAAAGTTAATAACTTGGATCAAAATGGCCGCACAAAAACTTTTTCCACACCATTCGAGCTATAGAAACGAAATCTGGTATGAAGGTGTACCATCACAAGTAGGTAACGGCAATGTAAGAAAACTTTTTAAAAATCGCTTTCTTTAATTCAACATAGCCGCCCAAATACCATTTTCCAAACCACTGAAGCTAGAGAAACGAAATTTGGTATGAAGGTGTACCATCACGAAAATGTTTCAATAAATGGATCAAACCACCGCTATGAGCGTGCAGCCCCCGAGGCGATATGGGAAAAGGTCTGCACAGCATGGGGCGCTGTCCCCAGAAAGTCTGATCACAATAAAGGGGCGTAACCCTAAAAATTTGAAGTTGGGGCGCACACGGAATTCTGGGGCAGCACACCCAGCGAGAATATATATACACGTATAAAAAGCTGTGAAATCCGAACAAAACATCAGGTGATGTTCGAGCCTTAGGGTTGGTGGTGGTGGATTTTAGGGCCACCAGCAGGAAGCAAATTTGCTGTATCATCACAAGTAGGTTACAATAAATATGGCAAAGCTTCCCTATGTTTCAATAAATATGTCATTCCCACGGGTGGTGGGTATGGGAAAAAATCTGCAACATGGAAGCACAGTGTCCTGGAGAGTGGTTACGATAAAGGGGCGTAAGTACCCAAAAACTCGAAGTTAAGGCCGCAGCCAGCTACGGGGGGCGAGGACCTAAACGAGGCCGAGAGAGCGAGTATATATATTATATACCTACAAAAAGCTGTGAAATCCGAACAAAAACACCAGAGGTGCAAAAAGTGGAGCCAAGTTCTTTAGCCCTAAAAAGGTGTGAAATGGGAGACGGATGAGCCAAGTTCCTTGGTGACAGCATGTAATAGGAACAAAGGAACTTGGCGCGAAGTGGCAAGGTTCATGATCCTCTAGCTATAAGGGTGGTGGGGATCCTAAAACCCACTACGTCCACCGCCACCAACCTTAAGGCTGTTGCCAGCTCGCGCCAAGTTCCTTTGTTCCTGTTACATGCTGTCACCAAGGAACTTGGCTCATCCGTCTCCCATTTCACACCTTTTTAGGGCTAAAGAACTTGGCTCCACTTTTTGCACCTCTGGTGTTTTTGTTCGGATTTAATGTTACCTGACCCTGCTTTCGGGTTCATTCAATCTATTTTAGATGGAATTTAAATGAAGAATTTCCCCCAAACTTAACGCACTTAGAATCATTTTTTTCATTACGTATTCTATAAATACAAGTTCCATTCACTATTAGAGATTATATAGCCTCACACCATTGCACCAACTCCTCCATGTTCGAAAATACCACCATGTTTTGAGGGTCTCATTGCACCTTCTCCATATTCGATCACCACAGTGTATGTTCAACTTGGCTTTCATCTCACCACGGAAATTTGCTCCAGAAATCATTGTTGTTTACACAAATATATTTCCAAACTGATACCGTTATTTTCTTATTTGCTTTACTCGCAAATGATTTGCTCTTTAGATACCTGGCTACTTACAGAATGAGATCCACAGTAGACAGAGTCAAGCATGGAGGACTAAGTGCAATAGTGCCAGGCTCTATAGTCTCTAATGGTGTATGGAAATTATATTTATAGAAGATAGAATGGGGACTTTTAGATTTAATAATACTTCCAAGAAAATATTAAGAGAATTGCTGAGAAATTGTAGTTAGGGTATATGATTTTCATTTCCAACAAGACATTGACTCCACTGAGAGTGCAGAAATTGTCTCGCAGTCGATTTCATGGAACACACTTCACACTTTGAAGATCTTACCTTATAGTTTCCATTTAAATTCCATCGAAAATAGATTGAATGAACCCGAAAACAGGGTCAGGTAAAATTAAGTTAGAACCGGAACATAACTGAAGAAGATTCTTATGGAAGAATGGGCTAAAAAGGTTGGTTCAGGATTGACTACGCGATATGTTCATTCAATACCAAAGAAACTTTCAAGGATTACGTGGAGAAAAAGGTCTGTTACGAATTTTTAAATTCTCTGAGTTGACTGTTTTAATACTTTTGTCCGGTTGTAAAATTATGATTTCTTTTATAAATCCTTATAAATTTCAATTAAGTTTTACTTTCCAGCTAAATTTACTATTATTATGTGAAAACACGTGTGTTAAAATGTATGTTTTGTTAAGTTTACTATATACAAAATTGTAGCAATGTTAAAGAAAAAAAACCGCTTTGTTCCAATGCTTTTGTCTGCCACTATAGTTAGGTAGTCTATTTCTTGTAGCGAACTACCAGCGACTAGATAGATTAGATTAAATATCTTGCTTACTTCGCATTCGTTCGATTCGATCTCTGTATTCACTAGTCGTTACGAAGAATAGTATAACAGAATACTACAACTCTTTTTTTAGCTTCATTCTTCTTTTTTAGAACTGATGGCTCACACAGGACAATGCTTGACTCATACACTAAATCGAGAAATTTTGTAACTTGGGATTAATATGTGTCTAGCAATTGTCCCAAAAAGAAACCAATTAAGTTAATGACCAAATAAAATTAATATTCAAAGTTTGAAGAATACACGAATCTGCAAAATTTATATTTGGACTAATATAATTGTGATAAGAACATAATTTATTCTTATCTTCCAATTGGCCATTGACCTGAATGTTAAAAGTTAATAGAAAATTTTGAGTGCCACTAAACTTATATAATACGTTTGAATATTCCAGCTCAGAGTTACATAAATGTCACAAAAAGGTAAGGAAGTTCAATGTATGGTTTATGGAGCACTATTAGTAGAAAATATCCAATATGATAAGCACTTACTAAATTTTGAAACTAAAAATAATTTAGCATGATTATAACTATGCAGTTTTCTTTGAGTAAACGCTGAAAAATATAACAGCTCCCACTTACTCACAAAACGCACTTTTCTTGTGTTATAAGCAATCAATAAATCCCCCACAAGAAGGACGACCAAAAAAAAAAATCGGTATTAAAGCTAATCGATTGTCCCATTCATTTTTGTTATCTTTAATATAATTTTGAAGTACTTAGAAGAGTTATGTACATGTTAAGAGAATTCGCGTCTAAATTTACAACAAAATTTCACAAGGAGTAGTGTATTTAATTTTATGTAAATGTTTTGTAAATTACCCGGTAAAAATCTAAAATGGAATTAATTTACCATAATAAAATGCATTAATTAGTATGTACAGGTTTGCATCTATGCATAGGTGCAAGAACCATTATCTGGGGTACAGAGAAACGATTAGAGGATATTGTAATAATAATGTTTAAAACTGAAGAATGTAATTAAGAAAAATATTAGGAAATGTTTATTGCTCTTAATTCTTTTATTTAAACCTCACTGGCTAGAACTTTTTAATTTTCTGGGTTTTTCGCTTGTGCAAAAATAAAACGCTTCCCGTGTTCTTTCTCATTATGTTAAATATACTTTTACGACTTTTCTAGGTAATTTAAAAAATACGCACGGAAAATTAAATACGTGAGGCTTGGTAAACGTCTTACAAGGTATGTGTGTATATTTACGGATTTCTTTTTCAGTGTGCGGCCGATCCCTTCAGCGTAACAGAATATAAATAATCGTATTATAAAACTAGGAGTGATGCCATATTTGTACTTTGCAAAGACACTTTATAACAAGCCAGTCACCATAGAACTTCCTTTTTTTAATGATGCATAACAAATATTCATTTATTTCATATTCGAATAACAATGAACTACAACGATATGCTTGGAATAAAATTTGTATCTCAGTTACAAAATAATCTGTTGCCTCTTGCTCCTACGAAAACAGGAGACTTCACATTTTAATGGCAACCCTTATCGTTGTAGAACTCTAATGCTCGCAGTGGGATCACAAATGACAGACTAGATGAAACAGGTATTTGTACTAATACGAAATTGGGATGAAATTCGCATGCAAAATTAACGAATGGTTAAATGTAAGTGTTAATCGAAATAGCCCTGGAGAAGGTTAAATGGAAAATTTTAAGTTTTAGCACGTAACTGTATAGCATATGCATCTTAGAACATATGACTAAAATAGGATAATTAAAAAAAATGGTTAAAGGTTTAAATTAAATGTATATAAAACCAAAGTTTCCAATATTTAATAATCTTCTTCATAACTTGATATAAAACATCTTTATGAGCTGAAATTGCACGATGCGTAGAAACACATGAAGAACGGTGCAACAAACAAACGAAAATTATTTTAGCGACTATTGTTAGTTACTTCTTTCTAAACGATTACGAACAAACTAAATTAATACTGGAAAGTTTCGGCTTAGCGATACCTAAAAGCCTTTAATACTATAATTTATAAGATAAAAAATAAAAGTACATTTTGTGATTTTTATATCTACGAGTTTTATGTAGTATTGATATCAAAATATGAAATAATATGTATAATAAAATACGAAATTCATTATGAAACATTAAAAATCTCATATCTTCATTCTGTATATTACGTAAAACAGATACCGTAACCATTGCAAGCATTATATCAAAATTTCTTTCCAAACAAATTTCAACACGCATGTTCTAAATGTGCTTTAAGGATATAAATGAACTTACTTCAAATATAATGACGAATGCAAATCGCACTGCAAGAAGTCGCCAGAAGAACGGAGTATGGTTGCCTTTATTGTCCCTGAAGCCTCGGTATCTACACGTCTCAGCCATTGTGCCATTCGGTGAATGCGCCAAGGTGAAGTTGACGTAGCCAACAAGATTCCAATCATATTCATATTGGTATAGAAGTTTAGGCAGGAACTCGGACGTAAAGGCGATAAGAAAACCCTAAATTCAAATAAAAGAAAGCTGTGTATTAACCAGCCTATAGACATCGGTGATCTTTTTACAGCAACTTAATTAAATTTAAAGATATCAGACATTCGATCTTTCACTGTTTGATATTTATTATAGTGTGGATTAATTTTTAGACAAGAATTAAATACACAGTAGATTT
This sequence comes from Lepisma saccharinum, assembly GCA_022664845.1. Taxonomy (NCBI): domain Eukaryota; kingdom Metazoa; phylum Arthropoda; class Insecta; order Zygentoma; family Lepismatidae; genus Lepisma; species Lepisma saccharinum. The sequence goes on along the minus strand of JAGDQP010013035.1, from coordinate 32,415 downwards.
CTGCACAAAACAATGATTGTTCCAAAGACTCTATGAATCAAAATGTACGAAACCAACAGTTGCTTGAACATCTCTTAATAATATATGCTGTCTTCCTAATTCACTGAGAGAAAGGAACCGAGTTCAGGTGTAACAATACAAACTGTTTACTGTAATATGTGTTACTAAATAGTAAACCAGATAGGTAAAAGTTACCGACAATATATACTTACATTGCTTATGACAGCCAGATGAGCTAACATATCCAAGATCTTAAACCAGATCCCGATATTTTCTGCCCTCTCCGCTACTGTTCTCCTCGTTTCACACACAAATTTTTGTGCGTCCAACCGAATTTCAACCCAGTTATTGAGAAGCGCGAACAAAGGAGCCAATGGAAATGCTGCCACGAAGATTGTAATAAATCCAAACTGAAGAACTAAAGAAAAACAGAAAGATAAATTTAAATTTTACATTTCCTGATTATCAAACATATAAGCAGATAAACTATATTCGAAGATTAACACGTTGACTGTCAGGAGCCATTTCTGAGAATGTTTGTACCAAGCCACACTTTTCATAAGGAATCAGCTTAAGCCATTCCGAAAATTTTTGTCAGCTCAAGAAATTTTTCTTCAGGAATGCGATTAAAGGACACCTAAAATACCATAGTTTTTTTATTTTGTGGAACAAATAGAATATGAACACATTTTGAGCCTTATCTAATTTTGGTGCTCACGGCCCGTCAGTACGAGTTCTATGATTTACAATATAGTGTTGGCAACACAAAAACAAATTGAATGCGCTAATCACTTACTGACGTTTTACAGGGCTAGGGCAATACGTAAATACATTTAAATCAATGATTGGAGTGCATCAAAAAGAGCCACAGCTGATCGTCTTACCAATAATCTATGGATACATTTTATGCACATGGCGTCCTGGGAAACTCTTTCGGTGAACGAATTTGATGCACATGGCTCTGAGCATAATTATAATGTGCGTATATTTTATGCACGTGGCCTCCCATAAAAGATGTCTAATAACAAAATTTTGATGCACATGGCAGTCAGCGTGTTAAATCTAAGCAATGTGAATAAAAACAGAACTTCCTTAATCTGAGGATCTTCTTTAAGGATGGACCTAGATATCAAAAGTACAGAAAAGTGTACACTCTTAGAACCAATTACTCAAAGCATTTTCACTCACAATTACCAGAATCCATGAGTTAATCTAGGAGTCAAAGATGATAATTAAGCACAGTCCAATAGTTTAATTCTTATTTCCTACCAGCTAATGCCAGTTAGGAATAAAACAATTGTAGGTGCTTTAAATTTATTGTGGACCGATCAGGTGAAGTATTAGACGTGCAGGTCACTCACTCTCCGTGCTTTTAACGTTTTATTATTACAATAATACAGAAATATTAATGACATTATAGCATTAACTCATCCCTAGTGTGGCTGGACTGACAGCAGATGGCAGAGATAATATTGAGGGTGGGTTTCATTAATTTTCGATAAGAACTGACCAATCTTTAAGGTAATTTTAAAATGTTTGAAATACATTACATTTATTAACTAATAACGATTCGTTAAATTCTTAACAAAAGTTGGTGAAAACCACCACTAGTCTGCAGGTCTTCTTTATCTATAATTGATTTCCTATCTCGACTCGTTTACGAGCTCAGTAATTATGAAAACTCCGCACAAATATGTTTAGAAAATCTAGATCTTGGTTGCACTTTATCTTCTTCTCCAGTCTTTTCTAAATATGTTTTCTTTTCTTGACAATATTCAATTAGAGTAACCTAATTAACTTAACATTGTGCTTTGTCCTTTTATATGTGAGAGGAAAAATACCTCTTCGATCAGTTTTCCTATTTTGGTGCTCTAGCATTACTTTGCAATGAAATTATGAATGTAATCTTTATATTTAATTAAGAAGTGCGTGATTATAATAGTTTAATTACTTTATTTTTGATATTCATAAACATTAAATCAATAAGGGAATAATGCAATTATGGGTAAAAAGTAAACCAAATTATAAATAGTTCAATTTTCCATGTGGCTTATATGTGCAGTTTCATTTACCTATCTTTTATCTTTGTTGATAATGTTGCTAGATTCTTAGACTGTTGCTTCCTCCCATACTTTAGAGAATTCCGTCGATACCTCTACAGATGAAAATGAGGACAATGACAATCAAAACTAGTTCTAAATAACGTAAACCAATTTCCAAGCAAAGTATATCCAATATTTGGCTTTGACACTCAAAGCAAACGCAACGTGGCAAGATTCCTTCTGCCCTGGTTTTGTTTCCTATTCTCCTCGTATTCACTTCTCTTGAGGAGCACAAATTACGGCTGTACTTTAGATACTCCCTTGACTCATTCAAAATAGCGGAAGTTAAGTAGGTTAGGTATTGTTAGGTTAGTTGAATTTAAATTATGTATATTAACAGGAAATACTTATTTGATGCGTTTCGAATAGGACTCGAAGTTATTGTTCCTGAAAGCGCAATTCCTAGTCCGGTGGAGTATTTAAAGTTTATCGATGAATTGATAACTCTGATATAACGCGATTGGACGTATGTGGGGAAAGTTAAAGGGTTCCTCAATACAATCAATCTTCCATTTGGAAGTACTTTAGTACACAATTAGTTCAACCAAAAGATAGCTGCTCAAATTGCTTAGTTGCTTTAGGCTGTGATAGAAACATGCAGAATTCTTTCTTTAAGCTACTTTCTAAGGCAAGAACTTTATTCAGGCTCATGCACGGCTGCGTACTCTTGTACTCAGAAACAACGATAGAACCTGTAGTAATGAGGTTTAAGGTGACTATCAAACAAATTATGTTTGAAGATATAGCTCTATATATGTTTTTCCAAAGTGGCTTAAAAGAACTACTTTAAAAGTGACACTAGTTACCTGAAGCGTTACGTTTTAACAGTTAGAAGAAACTAAAATATAAATATGAAATAAATTTGTAGCAAACTGTCATAATTATTGAATTTACAAAGTTAGTGCAGGATTGAATAGCTTTTTTAAAAAAACCCATAGTTTCTTTACGTACTGAGCTTTTCGTTATACCATCACTCTGAGTGATCTTACTTTATGAAAACGTTGATATCGTTCCTAAGCATCTGCGATCTATCTAAAGATTAGATCGTAGATGCTTGCAATCTAAAGATTGCTAGTTTGGAACTAGTCTAATATATTCTTGCATCATTTTGTGTCTAGAAGAAAAGAAACCTCTTAAATACTATAGTAAATTTGCTACTAATAGTAAAATCAGAAGAAATGTTAATGATTTATATTCTAAATTTGGTGATAATATCATCTCACGTTGAGTAGCTCTAAACTATAATCAACCTTTACGCTTTTGTCAATGTGGAAACGGATGTCTCGGTAGAACTGCCTGATACAAGGATTTCATAATATTAATTTCCCAAATTTGCAACTTGCGTTCACAGTAATTCAATATTTTTTATATTGTTTAGAAAGAAGGGGTTGCATTGCATAATATGTTGTTTAACTACAATAAATAACTTTAAACTGAATCTTACCCATTTCAAGATATTCTTGAAAGAGTCCCTCGTTGGGAATAAGTTGGTAGTCTTCTTCCCATCTTGTTTTGTGCTTCTTTGACAATTTTACCTGCAAAGTGAATTATGGGAAAATGTTTTTTAGAAATATGTTTAATTGGGCTTAATCAATTAGGCTTGAATCTTTTTATTATATTCAACAATTAATATATTGTTGTGTGCTCATGGTAACTGAGTTGTAAACATTAGTAAGCATCAATACATAAACAGAAATGTGAAATGATAGACTAGAATCTAAAAGGTTAAAAGTAAACACAACTGAAAACAAGAAGGAAAATGGTTTCCAGGGTAAGAGACAGCATAAAATAATCAGACTTTGAAACTAAAGTTGGAGTCTCAAAAACCTATAATTTGTGGTGAAAGGGCATGATAATTGGAGGGATAAAGCAAACAAGGTAAGCAATCTATATTTTAACCAAAACATTTCTCAAGTTTCATATGAGTGTAAGCACCTTAACATTCTTCCTGTAATTTTGTTTAACAAATACGTACATATTATGAATTATAACTTAAAGGTTCTAATCAATGTTACACATGCTTAAAGCAATACATTATTTCCTTTTCAAGGTTTCTAAAACCTGTAGTAATGAAATGTGTTTCTACTGCGTCACCCATTTAATGTTACCACAAAATAACTAAATTTGATTTTCCTGAACTACTCTAAATGTCGAGGATGGTAATGGTTACACAATGAGCATAGGGCATAATTGAAGACCTGAATTTCAATACATCCCAAGTCCACCGGAGTATTTTTTTTCAGTAGGAACGAAAAGAGTCCAATGTCTTGGTATGTTATTCAATTGAAATAACTTTGTATTAAAAAGGTTTTTGAGTTAGGATTAGGATATAATATTTATACGCTTGAAAATAGATACCAAGGAACAGAAAAAACGCAAATAAGGAAAAAGTGGACTTGGGATGTTTTGCAATTCAGGTCTTCAATTAGAGGTATGTATTACCTGAATTGTTTTATTTCTTAGGATCAAAAATTGAGGATTCACCTATATCGACAGACAACATACGGTATAAGAGTTCTGTGTAATATACTACAAAATATTTGGATACATCCAGGAATTTAAAACTCAAAGCGATTTACGTAAACCTTCAAGGAAGTAGGGTGAAAGTTAATAGATATATGCACTTTCTGATTGGTAAGTTGTGTGATAAATTCACAAACTCCAAGCATAGGAACAGGATAGGTGTCAGATTATTCGTAAATGAGCTTTGCATAATCAGACTATTATGATATAGTGTTACGGAACACAAAGTCGTGGTCAGTGTGAAATGTAAATGGAGATACTGAAATATTGATGACAGAAGGTAAAAAGTAAGGGTTAAGTATATTAATGAATGGTGTCCCTTCATCAAAGACAAACAACTGACTAATTGAAACTAAATTTAGCCTTAATATTTAGGGTTACTGGGAAGGTTAATCGACATTGAAAGTTTAATCTAAATATGATTCTGTGATAGGAATACTTAACATAAACTCTTTTAACATGAACTCATGTGGTAACGGCTTATTCACTCCAATAAAAATTGGTATTAATACTGTAAACAAATCTATATCTTTTACCCATACTTCAGTTTTAAGATAGTTATCGTTTCCATAGTATCGAGAACTATTTATTAAAACTTAAATGGGTGCATTATTTGAGGACGGTTAAACCTAGCCGCTGGAAACTTGGTAAGATGATATTACAGTGGTTGCCACATTGAGGCTTGTGAGACACATTGACACAATGTATGTTAACTGAGTATGTTTTCCGTTACAATTAATGTAAAAGGTAAACAGAATTATATAATTACTAAATTACATTTACGTGAGGTTTTCATTTGCTTTAATGAATACTTACGAACCATTTTCAAGTGTAGAAAAAGTTCTTACCTGCTTTTTGTGCCACCACGCTTTCATTTTTGGTACTAATATTTCCTGTGCATTGTTTATCATTTGTTTACCGATCATTATGACCGCCAATTGCTGTGCTAATTCAATGAGGCATCCACCGGCGCTGCACTGAAACCAGATGAAAACACTTACGTTGAAACATAACAACTAGACTAGAAACTCTAGTCATGATTTGCATCTTTCCCTTATTATATATATGAACTGCTAATGCTAAAATTATTCAAAAGGACCTCAAAATCACAGTTTGCTCCGCCTTGCAAAAACACAAGCTGCGACCTTGTGTAACATTAGAAGCAGTGTACAGTTCAAAACTTTATTTTGTATATAAATGTTATTCCTTAATTATATTTAAATCGGTGAGAGTTAAAGGGAACTTTTTAGACAAAATGCGTTTGCTACTGATATCACTATTAGAATTATTTAAAAAATTAAGGCCTTTAGGCAGCTTTGGCTCAGACCGGATGGATGATGAAGGGATGAATTGATTAAATGAAGAAAGTGGTAGCAAACGGGAAAACCCCGAGAAAACCCAAGCAAAAGGTGTTTGTTCACCACAAAGCGCACATGGATGGCATGAACAGGGATCGAATCGACGATCCTTATCACCAGAGGTGAACGCTATACCATTTAGCTTCACTATTTGAATGGTAGCTGCACTGAGTAGTAATGGCAAGCAACAGCTAGAGAGAGACATTAGAATTTCGTGAATAAAGGTGTTTAATTTTTGTTAGTGATTCGTGAGTAAAATGTTAAAAAATCGTGAGTAAAAGGTAAAATCTCGTGTGTACAAGGGTACATTTCTTGAATAACTAAAAGTAAATAATTGTATTGAATTAAGATTTAAAACTTTTGACATAAACCTTGCACTAATGTATGACGCTAAAAATCTAAAATAAAATGCATTTCTTTCACATACTTCTTACACATTTGCAAAAATAAGTATCAGAGTTTTAATAAACACATGAACAACTATGAAGAAACTTCTTTCTTAATCATTCTCCTCATGTTCATAGGCATATGATGAATACAGTTCCAAATTTGTCATGGTTAGATTTGTTCGATTGTTCAGCAGGACACAGGAAAACTATGAAATAAAATAATCTCTTACAGGCTGCATTTGAAACTTTGCTTTACTTTTTCCGATAGCGAGATTTACGGTGGCGTGATATTTCAAGTATTCGACTTCTTTTCACAAAGATTTTCACCGTGAATACCGTCAAATGCACACAATGAATGGCCTTCTGATAATGTAGTTCGTATTTTCCTGCTAGATAGAAACGATTTTCGCAAAATTCCTGACATCAATGGAGAATAAAGTGTACACATTCTGTGTTACGGTAATCCGTTGATAGGTTTCTGAAGACGAATCATATTTTTTTCGATAGTTTAGGCATTATTTTCGTGAATAAAACAATAAAAAAGGTATAATTTCGTGCGTAGTGCTCAGAATTCGTGGATGAATGCAAACTGTCCAAATTTCACGAGGTATTTCGTGAGTTAAAAATAGCATTTTCACAAACTGTTAACAGCATCTACTCCATGCGATTTCTTGAGTTCTTAAAATTTTCGCAAATCGCGAATTTCTACTGTCTCTAGCAATAGCTATCATGGTTGAAAATGTGAGGAATAGTCATCTTCTATTCACCGCCCGTGTTGAAACTATAGCAGATAACAGTTATCTGTGTGTTTTGTGTTACTGTGTGTTTTGTGTTACTGAAGGACAACACGTCCGTTATATAATCTACATCTACAAAGAAGAGGCGAATGAGATATGCCCTTTGTGAATCATTATGTTAACACTAAAGTCTCGTTTAACCGAATTTGATGGGACCAAGGGTGAATCGGTTATACGAAAATTCGATTAAACCGGAAACAGAGTGATTTAGGTAATGTTGTTTAGTACTGTACTACATGTTAAAATAACAACTACATTTTAAAGTAAACTAAGCATCTTTTTAAACATAGGCCTAGCACTACAATGTATTAATCTAGTACTATAATATAATTACTGTACTGTATTTTTTCTTGAATATTGCAAGATTTTTTCAAATAATTCGTTCATAATTAAGAGTATAAATCAAATTTAGCATGTGAAAAATGCTAAACACAAAATTTAGTGAGTCGAGATTCGGTTAATCTGGAAATTCGGTTAAACTAGACTTTTGTATCCTTATGATATGATACAAGGTTTTGAGTTATCAAACATTCGTTAAAAAGATAAAATTTACGGTCTCAGAATATGTATTTCAGAGAACCAATGCAAGCAAAAAAGATCAAGGAAATTGTTCTGATATAGGGTGAAGATGTATTAGACATTAACGATTCGTGTTCAAGACATACGCTGCCTGATGAGACCTCTATTCTTACACTAAACCAGAAACAATCATATACACCTGCAGCTTTTCAACAGTTTGTGTGTTTCACATACACATATTGGATCTGTTTGAGCTTATCAGACGTTTTGTGCATCACACCTTCAGTAGAAGCTAAGAGACTGCCAACCAGAATCTTTTCTCTACCTTTCAAAATTGTTATACAACCATCAGAGCTCATATTAATAACAAGAAGATGAAATGGGGTCGCTTTATTACTCTATTTTAATAAGCTAATAGCAGAATTGTTGTGCTCAGTGCGGTAGCACATAGTTATACTTATAACTAATAATGTCATGTGCAAAGAGTTTTTGTGTTTTTATCAAAACTATCATGTGAAGTTACTTCCTTTCAATTATAACCTATTTATTTACATAATTCGCAAGAATTACTGTTTAACCTTCATGACGGAATATTTCAAATTATAATAGATGCTTGAATAAACAGCCGATTGGTTGAGCAATATTAACGTGCTAAAAGACATTTAAAAATATTTTGCAGATAAAATATGAGACAATTCTATAGTAACACAATACAATAGAAGATTTAGATGTAAGCTATAAAACTTATATATAAAAAAACATATATTTTTCTCGAGATACGATTCATTGTATGAACATGTCAACACGACACTTACATCTTTCTCAGTTCATTATAAAATGTCAGAGTTACTCTGTTGTATAAGGGACTCTTTAAGTGACTACATTACTATGTTAGTTGTAATACATAGTAATATATATATATACTATATTAGTTGTACTATACTATATATTACACCAAAGTGACTATATTACTGTGTTATCAATTAAATTAGATTAGCTTAATATGGTTTTATTAATATAGTAATATTAAGTAATATTAATTATATTCAGAGCACAGAGAAACATGAAAATGCGCTTTTTACGTTATTAAACTGTTTCGTATCATTTAGATCCATAATTATGTATAACCGTACCAACTTCCAATCTCCTTCATACTCTAATACAGAATCACCAGTCATTATAATCTCAATAATAGAAATAATAACTCACGTCTTCATTTCGTAGGCCCAGAATATGGGCATAGTTGCCGGGGTAACCAACAAACCTACCCTTGAAGAAGGCAATGTAAAAGATGGACGAGTAAAAATTGACAAATTGGAAGATGAATACTTTAAAAGTGAGGTTGTCGTCAAATTCTGTTTGCGTCCGATGCATTTCTGGAAGACAAAAGAATATATAAATTAAATTTATTGCATATTATTGAACAAATTTGTTCATAAGGTTAGTTTCAATGCTAATTTTGTATACATTGTGTTCTGATTATGATTCGTTCAACCAGTTTCTTGTCTCTGTTTCATATACAGTAGGGGGACCAGGTCTGGTTGTAACAGAGCGAATAGCTTCCGTACTAATGATCAATGTGAGATGAGCTTTCAGTGGTTGAGATGACTTGATATATTATGTATAGTCAATCCTTCATTTGGTGTAAACAAACGTTTGAGATATTGTGTATTGAGTTATTAGAGGAGATGAGTTAAATTTTGGCAGTAGGAAAATATTGGATTATTTATTAGCAGGTAGATAATTTGTTCAGAATAACACAACATGAGAGGTACTTAATTTAGAGTATCCTATGTCTTCAAAATTAAACTTGTAGGCGCACACGAGTTAGCCATTCCTATAAAAATATGACTGCCGTATTGTGTGATAAGTATAAAAATCTAGAGGGGATATAATTATATTAGCGTTGAAACCAATCCCAGGTAGTTTCAAAAGTGTTTCAAAGCGTTCTTGTATCAATATTCTTGTATGAATCAAATATTCTATTATAACTATGCTTCACATGTTCAAAGAATGAGGTGTTTGGAACTTGGAAAGGTGCCATATGTAACGTGAGTAATGTTCTCAGTTACTTGGGTGCTCGTATATCTAATTACAATGGAATAATTAAACACGAAGTCAACCTCAGTAGGTTTAAGTAAATAGGTTTGTTCATGTGGGTTTTAATTGTATTTCTGGGTCTCTTTTATGACATGTTACAACCAACTCCAGTAAATGTTAGGGAGGTTAGTTTTAACTCCCAGGATCTTCTAAATTGCATTATGTCTAAGAAACAGTTTCATTCTATCTTGCACTTAGTGTATTGAAAAGAAAAAGTTTGTGTCAGATATTAAAAGAAATGTCATTTCATTATTTTATTTCGCAACCACATGTGAAGAAACAACAAGCATACCCGGTCCCCTTTATAAAAGACAAATACACAACACAAATCAGAATTATATTAGTATACGGAATACACACCTATAAAGTTCCTATCACCAGTGCTACTAAGAACTTTATAGTAACAGCAAGTAAATCACACAAGGGCATAGTAACATACTCTCTAAGATGCAGAGCTACTACTAAGGAAATGTAACATTATTGTAGCGCAGAGCAGGTACTTTTTCAAGTTCTTTTTCTAAACTCGAGGTAAAAGACCAAGAGAGGTTCTGTGCTCGAAAGACTTTCTACAAGATAATGTTAAATACGAGCACTGAGAGGAAAGAAACATGTGCAACGGATATTCTTAATGTATAATAATTCTTACAAAAAAAGGTAAGCACTAAATAGAAAAGCAGTCCAATCTTTAATTTGTCAACTCTTCACGTAAACTAGCTTCTTAAAAGGAAGGATAAAAAATAGTTATCTTTATTCATAAAATGCTGACCACTGCTACATTCTGCAACTAAAGACTAGAAAGAGAAACCGACTCTTTCTTTTAAGCATATCTCTATAATAGACACATCTAGATCAAACATGGGCGTCACTGACGTAAAATCAAGGGGGAAAATAATGTCCACAGTGAAAGAAAGTCTACAAGTACGTCACGGCTTAGACTAATTGTAAGCTCATTATGCAATATTAATGTAAATCAAAACATTGGGAACAAGCGTCCCCCGGTCCCCCACCAGAGACTTCCATGAAATACATAAGATAATTTTAATTTTAGCTGAACAACCATTTCTTATTCTTCTAATACATTGCATACACTGTAGTTATTTAATTTGTTTACTCGTCAAAATTCCCATTATTAAAATTATATTTTTCCCATAGCAGACCCAATTTCGGTCGGAGCCAGAAGTGCAGGAGAGGGTACAGCATTGCATGCACTCACAATCACAGCAATTCTCAGACAGGTGCACCAGTCGCTTCGCATCCAAATGGAAGAAGTACGTTGCAAAGGGAGGTGACTAGTGACATGTAAGTATGGGAAAATGGGGTTAGTTGCAACATGGGGTAAGTTGCAACACTGCTATTGTAAAGACGTATGCGTGAGAACAAGGAAGGTCTGCGTGCAGAAATACTTAGGGTTGTGCCGTGTGTTTCGACGAAACATCTGAACGAATATCAACGTATGCTAAATTTTACAAAGAAAAACATTTTTTTCGTACAGCTAAGTAATCAATTTTGAAGTCTGAACGTAGCAAATATATAGGTCTACAAAGCATGTGTTCATGTAAAACTCTTTTAAGAACGGCCAGAGTAGTGTTTAGTTCACTCATATAATGTAATGCTCTTTATAGTTCTCAGATTGATCAGTACTGTAATGGCGGCGTTTATAATCTAGTATATAGTCGTGGTGCTAGTTGCAATGATTAGCATAGGGGCAAGTTGCAACATAAGTGAATCTTCAGTATCTTTTGCAAGCCAAGAGAAAAATGGATTCGGAATGTTTAGTAATTATTATGTATTTGTGGTTTTGTTTAGTGTGTGATGAGAAATATACTGAAGATACTAACGAGTGGGTGCAATGCACTTCTTGCAAAATAGGTGCTCATTTCAAGATATGTGAAAAGGGAGATCACTTTTATGTGCGTATCAACTATGCGTCTGAAACAGAAATTTAAAGTAATGAATAAGTTACAGTCACAAGACAATGAGCTTGTTTTGATGAAATATTTTTTTCGAATGACTGAACTACAGTGAAAATGTTGCATTGCCTGATTGTAGAGAAGTTACATTCAGTTTGTTAGACAAAATTTGTCATAATATCGTAACTAAACTATTTTGTAGTAGAAAAAGAACTAGCAGGAAGCCGTCATATACAATAGTTTCAGCTTTTTGGGTTCATGCTTTGGTAGAAGTTAAAGAAAAACAAGTAAGTGCTGCAACTAACCCCATACATTATTTTCGTTTTAGAGGCTTCTGCCATTAATGTATAAAACAAGGCAAATAAGATTTATTTTATTTACGAAATCCGATCATACATACCCCATGATGTTAGTTTAAATGCGAGTTTCTCATAAACCCTACTCATTGCCATAATTAGGATGAGGTTAACAACAGCCCCTGTCATGTTGGCAATGGCTTGTGCCTGCGATCGAAACGTTGAATTTTGGAAGAGAGGAATGGATACCAACACTCTGTAGATTATGACTGCCACAATGAAGATAATCACAAGACTCATCTGAAAATAAAGAGGTAAGGATACATTGAGAACTATTAAACATGATATCCCAAAAGTAGGAAACAACCTTATCTAGCAAAGGACTTTGGCTAAAGAAGGAAGGACACGAACCTCACGATCGCTTATCTAGAACGGCCCACGACTCAAGAAACATATTTTCATAAATAAATTGCCAGGTCATTGGTAAGCTATTGAATCACATGATCTGTTACACATTAAAGCTCAGTCTTACACGTGTACGTGCTCCCCCAAGGGTCTGAAAGAAGTTGAGAAGAAACCTCTATTGCCAGATATATATATACTTTAAGTCATTGTGTAGATATAATTAATGTTACTATAATAACTTGTATTGTTATTGTCCTTGTAGTGTAAAGGAAGTTACAAGGTGGCCCAGCAATGGAGGACCAATATAGTAGGAAGCCAAAGATAGTTTTAAAATTAATAGCTGTCAAGAAAAATGCCTTGCGAATTGGCTTAATACATGTACTTGGTCCTCTATTGTTGGAGCCTTGGGATTTCATAGTAATATTGGAAATACAAACACGACCAGTTATACACCAGATTTAAGGATCTAGGAAGATTCGAATGTATTATTCAATCTACATTACAATCTAACTACGAAGTTGGCTAAATTAGAGGCTTCATGTTACTTCACAGAAAGAAACACAAATATATCGTTACTTAGGAACCAGCAGGTACTATGTCCAGTTGTTTGGCAAAATGGAGTTAACATTGCAGTCACAGACCTTATACTAAAGGGTATCAATCAACTCCAAAAATAATATCTCACATATGACCTCCAAGTGCCTAGAAATGTTAGAAATGAAATTAATTTATACAGGCACTTCAATTTGAAAAACTGTTTTTCTGAAAAGTAGCAAAAGTGCCTTCATAGTACCTTCTAGTTCCAAGGTGACGATATTTTTATTTTATTTGTTTCTTGTAAATTCGCAATGAAATTTCATTGACAACAATACGGTTTACTCGGCATACACGTAATACTGACTTTTGTTGCCACGTTACGTATATAATATTGTAAACAATCTTCATGGTAGGAATTTTCTGTTTTACTTGGCTGCCATTTTGAGAACTTTTAATGAATGTGTTTTACCTGTTACTGAAGAGAAAATTTATAAAACATCCGCCAGACAATAAAAACAGCAAAGTGAGTAGAGTTTGATTTGGTATTCTCTTTTTATTTCCTATTAGTAGAGCGGACGTGAAATATAGCTTTTGTTTAGTGTTGTTCTTTTCTTCAAATTTGTTTAAGATTGTGGATTACTTGCGTGTGTTTTGTTTTGTATGTGCGTTCGACATTTATTCTTATTTCTCTCGTATTTGAGTTTCTAATTTGTATTTCTGAGCTTTTTTGTAATAAATACCTGAGCCTGCTTATATCTGTGTAATTCTATCTCTTGTGGGTTCAAAGAACAGCCAAGAGGCTTGGAAACGAGATACCCTAGCTCTGGATGATAACTCGCTCCATGTATTCGAATAAAAATAGAAAATCTTCCATCAGGATGACCCGCGTGAGGAGGGTTCGCGACTGGCAGGCAGTCGCTACATACTACATATTACCTGCATCATTGCAGTATGTGTATATTAGTATTTCTACATGGTACAGAAGTCCTGAGGTAGAAATGGAAATAAATATAATAGCAAGAAAGAATGATGTTATTGATATCCGCTTTCCAGAAGCTACAATCTATTATCAAGAAAATATTTTTTTTTTTTCGAAAAAGAAATTTATAAGTAAAATTTTTGTATGTATTTTTAGCACTGGAAAGAAATGTAAAGTTTATGTAAAGAACAATACTCGTAAAACATACAAACTTTCCACAGTAAAAACGAGTTGCAAGAAAAAAATTATGTATATTTATTTGATGTGTCTATTAAACAATATCTGAAAAGTGAATCTTTGAACTACTATATATGAGATCACTAATAAGTTGATATGAAACAATTATAATTTTAATGATATGAACTAAAAATAATAATATAACTAACTACCTAACTCTTGGCTTTTGGAACTCGCAAGTTCATCGCCGCAGTAACAAACGTTCGCCATTGGATTCTATCCTGGGCAATATCAAGCCAGTTTTCATCACGAACACCTACTTCGCGAAGATCTCTTCTAATATTGTCATCCCAACGACGTCTCGGTCTTCCCAATGGCCTTCTTCCATCCGGCCTTCCAACCAGGATAGAATATAATCTTCGTCTTTCCCCCATCCGAGCTACATGGCATGGCATGACCTTAGTCGTCGCGATTTCATTATTTTTACATCTGGTGAATCGTACAGTCCGTGGAGTTCTTCATTATGCAGTCTCCTCCACTCTCCAGTCATCTCGGCCCGTATATCTTTCTCAAAACCTTATTTTCAAATACACGTAATTTATGTTCATCTGCTAGGGTCGTACTCCAACTTTCGCAACCGTAAAGTATTACCGGCATAATAACCGTTCTGTATATTTTTAATTTCAATTTCCTTGATATTAATCGCGATGTTAGAAGTTTTTGGACTGAATAGAAACATGACTTTCCCGATACTAAGCGACTTTTTATTTCTTCCGTGGCCATTTTTGCTTCTTACGTATGCTCCCAAATATTTAAATTTGTTTACTTTCTCTATGACCTCATCCCTAATTCTTATGTTTATATTTTCATGATTTCCTGTGTTTCAGCTTGTTATCATGTATTTTGTTTTATGTACGTTTACCTGTAGACCTATCTCATCGCACGCTTCTACTAAGACATCGGTGTTGTTTTGTAGTGCATCTATATCGTCCCCTATTAAATCTACATCATCCGCGTATACGAATAGTTGATTCAAACCATTCAATGATAGTCCTTTTTTGTCACTTTTAATTTTTAAAATCGCATATTCTAACGCAAAGTTAAAAAGTAATGGTGACAAGACATCACCTTGTTTCAAACCGTTGCGAATCTTGAAAGTATCTGACATATTATTGTCTATCCGTACTTTGTTTATGGGGTCGCTGAGACACTTCTTAAATAGTTAAACCACTTTTTCGGAATTCCAAATCGTGTCAGGATACTGTATAACGTTTCCTTTTTTTTTTTTTTTATAGAAATAAGCTTTTCATATACCTTCTTAAAATCGATGAATACCTGGTGAACCGTCCCATTGTATTCCTATTTCTTCTCCAAAATTTGTCTGAAGGTGAAAATCTGGTCCAACGTGGATATTCTTCTAAATCCATAGTTAATAATATATGAGTGTTAGTTAACATGAAACTGTACGCGTTTGATACCTTAGATAGGTTTCGTGCCTTACAAAAGCAACTTTTACTCCCTCCACCCACACACGCACAACATTTTGATTTCGTTTGTCAAAGAAAAACTCTGCTTGAATTTTCAACTTAACTGTGCGATTTCGTTTCTTAAGCTGGACGTTTTATTTTAATATTCCGTTTACAAAATTTAGAATTTCATTACTAATGTTATTTAACATCCGCTTTTATTTAACTTCCTTATATAAATTGACTAAAGAATCTAGTAAAAACTTTGTTTTATATTCCTTTTTGATCTAATAAGTTGGATTTCCATATTAGCAACACAAGATTACTAAAGCCACAGAAGAAATACTTTGGAATTAGTTTTTTTTTAAAATTACAAATACCACAACATACTTGTTTTAGATTTTGTTGACAGATAAAATTAAAGTTTTAAAATCAAAATCTGATCTTTTACCAGTTACTGAGCAAATTTGTATTTACTTTCGAAGAGTGTATTTACTTATTAACTTGTAATCTATATTTATGAAATTCCTATGCTAATAAATGTTTAGGTATTTCTTTTTCTTGACAGGTAACGTCGTTGCTAAGAAATTATTTTCAAGACGTCAGCAGTAACTAAAGTGTATTTTCTCGTCTGATCCAGTAATAGAAGTAAGCATAAAAAGAGATTAATATGCGTTTTGAATACCGATATAGTTTTTATTACGGCCTGCTATAGCGATATGAATGATGATTTAAAATGACACGAAAGAGCAATTTGAACAGAAAGTATCAAGGGTACAATAACTGTTAGAAACAACATCCAAGCACACATTCCTACAATATAATTTACTATCGTAAAATCTCAATAGATGGAAAGCATATATATACCATGAGAAAGATGATTCCTATGCCGGCTGCTACCCTTTTTGTTCTGAGAGAGTTTGGGAAACTTGGTTCTCTAATCCCTGTGACAGGATTTCTCTCAAGGAAAGGCGCTTTCGCAGCAAACTCTGGCCTCGGCCTCTCCTCCTCCTCCTGGAAGTCCATGCAGTCCCAATGGTGCGCTAGGCTCGCCGACTTTCGCTTCCAGTATTCAAGGAATGTGACAGCTGCAATACGAAACAGTTCATTACTAAATATTGCGAAATCAAACAGATTAAGTCTAACTAGACAACGAATGCGGTTTACATTTTCAGTTCATATTAATGCTGTTAATACTAATGGAAATGAAGTATGTTATTACCAGTTCACTTAAAAGGAACAGCTATAAATTAGAAGTTTAGAAAACATATACAAGAAGTAATCGATGACTTTCTCTTAAAGATAACAATAATTAGATTGGTATTTTGCACTTTCTTTTCATAGCGTACACACTACCTTTTAAAGATAAGATAAATGCTGTTTTAATAAAACAAATACCAGTTACTGTTGAAATACTACTTACCCCAAAAAGAAACGAAGACGGCATAGAAGACGGTACCTGGATGATCGAAGAGATACGCCACCTGGGCGTAAGCACAAACATCCGCTAAGTCCCAGTATTCACAGAACCTTTCACAAAGTGGGCACATATTGAATTTGTTTCTGCTATTGCACACCTCCAGAGCCTGCTGGTTGGAGTGCATCGTGCAGAGACCATACAGAAAGACTAAGAAACCAACTATAGCTGCCGGCAGCAGCCAACCCGTGTAGAAACCTGAAGAGAAGTCAACAGAACAAGTTAGAACGTTTTCTTTCTCTTTATTTTATTCAGTGTAGTTTCTTGTCTGAGAAACATATTCATATATTTAATTAATTCGCTAACTAGGTTATGAAGAAATATGGTATAGCTGGAATATTTGGGATTAAGGACTGGTAATTAGGGAAGTTGTAGATGATTTCGAAAGAATTGTGGAAAGTCAGGGGAAAATAGTAAAATACAGCAACGTAACAACACATATCAGCTATCGTATGAATAGTAATTACTTGCCGGATTATTAGTAATATCAATTACGAAGACGATTAATCGCAAGTCACAATTACATTTTTAGGGTTGGATTGTGATACAGAAATTTTTTAAAATTTTAAATATAGTAGGATGCCGGTTCTAGCATGCAAATGTTATTTTATTAAACTGAAACATGAAAGCTATTAAGTATTCAAATGTTTTATAACTTTTGTATTTTATTATTGATAAATATTGTATATTATTCAAAACCAGTTTCAGATATGGATTTTGTACTAGCAAATTTTACTATAACCATCTTAATATGTGTATACGAAACTGTGTTGTGATCCAAATCTTGTAAACTTCCATAGCTTGACACTATTATTAGTATTATATTATACTATTACACTATTATAATAACTTTAAATTATTATATTATTGTTAGTTACTTGTGTAGTATTACCATTTTATTTATTGATGATATGCTGTTGTGATTTTATGATATTGTTGTATAGTACTTACTATTTGTAAGAAACAAACTTGTGCTAAATAGGCCATCCTAGCTGCTCATAGCAGGAAAATACATATTATTATTATTATTATATGCTGTGGGTAGAAAATGCTACTTAAGTCATATGATAATAAAAAGGAAAGGTTGATCATATTTTCGGAGGATAAGGCTAACACTAATGTGAAACCTAAAGTAAATGTGTGTGGCGTATAGGAAGAGAGGGATGAAAGGTACACTGTATGTCATGAAGAAAAAGGTGAGAATCATACGAACAGTATCTCCGAGCTACTGTGAGTTCTTTTGTTTTGCGTTCAACATTACTATACTAATCCTGGTCCTAAGCATCAGCATTAATAATACTTACATTCGAATATATCATCACTTTTATATCTATAAAACTTATTTTGAGCAACTCTAGCTCATGGGTTGTGCGCAAATAAAAGCAGCACTAATTACAATCCGTATTACGTAAAAAGATTCTTCATATCGTAGACTTCAACACTAACCTATGACCAAGGTGGAAACCTCATTATTAACTCTTCAAGTCTTAAAGGAGAAAATTCATTTTCACGTATGAAGCTAGCAAAATATTTATTTTTCCTCATTTCCTGGAAAGTACCAGTTCTGGGCATACTACATTTTGCAATTGGGATATTCAATTGTAAAGTTGTAAACTAAATTCTGGTACCATAAGTTTCCACCGAAATTATCTGCAAATTCTAGACTTGTACGCGATAAGGTATGTTGATTTTTTGGTTGGTAGAGATGTCCCTGAACTTTGTCACTGTTTTGTAGTTTTACTATCACTGTATATTATTTTATAACTTTGGTTAGCTTTCTTTGATTGGGGAGGAAATCCTACTGAAAAATGAGAATGGAAACGAACCAGAACATTACTAAATATACAACTATGGGACTTCATAGAAGCTAAATAGTATTCTAAAAGTATTCAACAACGAAGCAGAAGTTGGTATTTAAAATAATGCTTACCTAACCACGCAAAATATATTGCTATCTTCTCACCAAAATATTCTCTAATGTGATCCAAAGGTTGGTATTTATACCATTTACCCCATCGCGCCCAATATTCGTAGAGAATTTGTCTAGGGTTCAATGGACTCTCTGGAACGCCGTTCTTCTTCTTCACCTCGTAAGGACCCTAAGGAGAAAAATAGAGTAAAATTGAGATGAACTTCCAATCGTACTGTAAGTTCGATAAAATCACAAACGCTCACTTGGCAATGAATGTCCTTAAAAAATACAAAGAAAAGCAAAAGGTACCATGTTTTGATTAGTAACAAAAAACTAATGCTGTTGCGACAGGAAAGGTAAAAACATGTTGACCCTGGCGGGAATCGAACCACGGCCTCTCTGCCATCGATCCAACGTTGCACTGCCTATGTCAGGAGGGCAGCTACCATACAATGCTTTCGGAAATTTTTATCATACTTGATATATTGATTCAGCGTTACAGGTTTATAGTATTTCAGTTTCATCAACTTTTCTTCAGCAACATCCTATTTAAATCAAACTAATGACATTCAAAGTAATAAATAAATAAGATGGCAGAGCGGTAACAAGACATTAGTACCGTGAATTACGGAGACAGTCCTACTAACTTGTATAATACATATGATGCATTATGAACCACTCTTAAAAGATGATAAATAGCTGATTCAATTTGAAGAATAAACGACATCCGTAAAGTATCGGAGTCCCATATCAACAGATCATATTTTGTATCCAAATGAAGGGTGTTTGGTTAACAAAAACAATGTTTTCGATTGAAAGTCAATAATTTTTATGAAAACACTTTGCCACCAAACAAGGAGTGAAAAATTCCACTGTTCTGATGTATTGTGCAAGCATGTTGATTAATACGAAAGCACTAAATTCGTTCGAAACTTGACCGAAATATTTGTAATCAGTCAATTTTCGAATTATTTACTATTCTTATGATTGTATGTTTTAAACAGAACAGATTCTCTGTTGTCTGATGCTTCCCATTGGCGTCTCACTCTCGCTATCGTTCGATAATAATAATAATAATAACAGTCTTGAAACAATATTAAAAAAAAAAGACAATTGCAAACGACTTTTGCGAAGAGTGGTGAATTATGTATAACATTTTTACCGATTATATTTCGAAATAAATGGGAATGTAACTTTTTATAAGAATGTTCTCGAACCAAACTAATAATTTTTGTAAAGATAAAAGAATAATAAATGGCACTAATGGGATTTAATCCCAGGATTGTTGGCATAGGAAGCAACGCGCTTAAGCATTAGACATCATCAATCATTGTCCAGGATATGAAGTAAGAGATTTCTACAAAACGTAGGAGTGAATTCTCCCATTCCTTTGTTAATAATTCGTCAACTCTTGAGGTCTTAGTATTTCACCAATTCCTAATTTATGTCATGATTTATGTCTTTTACCGTACAATGATTAAAGTCCATGATTCATGCCTCCTTGTCAAAATTGTGTTTAGTTTTGTAAGTAACTGTACACGAATGTACGTCTAAAATGGCAAATATTTATTGTTGTGTTTAAATTTATAAATATTTATGCAGTGTTGTCTTATAAAAATAAAACATGTATAATTTGATGAGGCATCAATGGAAGTTTATGTCATATTACAAGAATATATGTCGACTCCAGAAGCCAGTGTCAACAAATCACATGAATAAACTTTGAAGAAGATCAAGATATATTTTTCTATTTAACCCAAAATATATAAAACACAAAATTGTCATACGATTCTGTACACGGATACATTAAGATCCAATGTTTCTTTGAACAAAATACTACAGTTTTGTATCACATATATTGACAATTGGCAAGACAGTTTTGTATCTTGTATTTAAGGTTATACATAAAAGATTACCTCAGAACTGTTTTTATTTCTCAATGTCACTCTTAGTTTCTGGATTCCTGATATAAGAATCATGGTTGAATATTACATTTAAATTATGATTGTAGTTATAGACACAGAAAACTATGGTATATTATTTTAGTCTTATATGAGGCAGTGCCAGGAAAAGTGGTGTAAGTAATTTTTTTAAATATTGAGTTAAATCAGACCTGTATTTTCCATATTCAAATCTATTTGATGGAAAAGTGGTGCAAGTCGTAACTCTCTTGCTAACCGAATAGATAGCAGCACTTACTTGGAGTTCACTGTAGATTTCATTAGAGTATTTTTACTAAAACCTTTTGTTTTTCAAATGGACTTTTCCTTTTCCTTTCACCGCCTAATATCCTTATGTAATTCACATACCGCTTGTATTTCTCTTGTCTGCTACTATCTTGTGTACTAAAGCAAACGAGAATCAAGAAAGGATGAATCGATGTATTTTCACCTTTGATTAAGCCATACGAATTAAACTAGATAGAACAAGTTGACATGTATTAGTATCTACTATAATATTTTAGAGAAATTTAATAATTTTATATTTCTCAGCTGTTTGGTAAGACTAATTCTATATAATAATTTTAACCTATACAGAAATTTTATATTTCTAAATGAAGTATTTATGAATCTGCTTGTTCACAGCTAAACTATAGCTACGTAAATTATTTAAAGAAGAAAAAATACTTGTAACTGGAAAATCTAAACTGATCCATCCTCAATTATTTTTCTTAAACAATAATTCTTGTACAATAATAATTCATATACAAAAAAATTTATGACCAGATACTGGAATCGGAATGCAATTTTGTGAATTTAGACATGATAGATAATCTTCCAATTAGCGTCACTAGCATTAAATTAATTATCGCAGTTGCAATTCGATATATATATATATATATATATATATATATATATATATA
>JAGDQP010013035.1:0-10505 GCA_022664845.1 Lepisma saccharinum | reverse complement strand
TATATATATATATATATATATATATGATCAAATGCTATCTCGTTGGTGATATCGCTTAAATATCTCATCTCGTATATACATAGATGCAATTGCTTCACCAATTGATTGAATGGGTTAACCGCCAACTCATAATATGCCACAAATGAGTTAAACAAACTTTTGCAAGTCGTTTTGCATTTGTGAATGTGTTTTGCAAACGATGACGTAGCATTACTCTGATTTATTAGAAATATTTTAGGAACAAAAAAAAAAAAAGATAGCAAACAGAAAAATAAACAAGTTGTTTTAAACTCACGTCGTGCAGAGGGAACGCCGTAGAGAAAACACCTTCCTCCACCAGCCTGTCGATTCCAACTTCTCCCTTTTTCTTCTTCCCGAACAGGGACGTAGAGAGAATCTCGTAGAGAATTCGAGCTCGTTGCACATTACTAAAGTACGTGTCACGATTTTCGCTGCCTAAAAACCTGAAAGTAAAATATTCAACGTTCTGTAAGAAAAGGAAGACATGTTTCCTTTTTGTATGTGCTAACTTACTTATATTCAACTCATCTTATACTCTAAACTTGTGAACACTTATGTTTCTATGATGCATGTGACACTTCTCCGAATGAGAAACTAAACACACTTTTAAACATTTAATCCTTCATATCTTCCTAAAGTACAGAAAGGAAAGATTCGGAAATAAAATGAGGCATCTTCTCAATGTAATGGATTCTGGACAATTAGAAGAAGTATGAAAGAATATTTTACATCGATCGATCCTTTGATTTTTGACGTAAACACCATTCGCTTAGTTTGACTCTCCTTAGTTTGACATTCGCCACAATTCTCTAACCTAGTTATTACTCAAAATTTCAGATCCATATGCAAAGCTATCTGTAAAGTTCTGTACCTCTGTCCTTCAGTACTAAAAATAATAAATAAATAACATAAATAAGACACAAAGCTTTACTTTAAAATAATTCATCGTTTAAAATTTCCCTAATTCCCATAAAGCCACCAAAGTTTGTATATTTGTCTCTGTTTAATTTTTATATTGAGAACATCTCAGGATTTTCATAAAATTTGAAGACCACAGGAAAAGAAAGTGTTTTGTCCATTTTTTTTTAGTAAAATTGGGACAAAAGTTTCATCAGTTAGCTCTCTGAAGGACCTTTTTAACAAGCTATCATACGTGAAGATAACATGTATAGTCCGTCTGCTAAATCAAATCTTTATTTGATGTGCAGATATACGCAATGGTAATGTTGAATTTTTTAAATGTCCTCCTGTCAAATCAATGAAATGGGGAAAGCACTTTCTTTTCTGTGGTCTTCATTTGGTAAATCTCAGAAGACAGGCGCGAGAAGAAAATTCAGCTAAGTCCCCATCTGGGAATTATTCGTCGCGGAGGTGGAACCGTTGTCGGCTCGGTACTCAAGCACAAAGCAACTTCGTGCACGTATATTAGGCAATGTGTCTGTTGCATAGGCTATTACTTGGCCACTATCATAGAGGGTTAAGGAACAACGGCGAACAATGTGACGTCGCAGATGACAATGAATCAGTAACAGTTCCGGTGATAGCTCCAGTGATAGTTCCGATTCATTTCATATTATTTTTAGAACAGTTCACATCAAAAGCGTAGGATGTACTTAAGCTTTCTGTGAAAGGAACTGTCATTACATAATTTCGATTTCTGTAGTTAATTTTATTAAATCTATTATGAGAGGATTAGTTTAGAACCTCTTTCTGCACCAAGTAAGAACATGTTCTAAGATCGTAAATAAAAACGCACATTCTGCATCGGTGTAAGGAACCGTTATTAATTATTTTCTTCCTTCATTCCTTTACTTCCACTGAAGACAAGATGTTTAATACATGACACACATACATAAAGTTGAAATAACACATCCATTTCGATACAGTTTTTACTTCCAACTGAGCTCAGTGTCTAAAATTTCAGTGAAAGTTTCCGAAAATTCATTTGTCCTGAGGTTGTGCTCTCCAAGCAGCTGAATTACATCCTGGAAACTAGCTAAATAATTTAGATTATTTGGGCTAAATCTTCCGTTTTTATGTATGATAAAGCAATTTCGACAGATATCGACTTCGGGAATGCTTATGGGGCGCTCCCACGCTGATGTTATGATAGTTTTATTTCATTAGGCTATACAACATAGTTGCCGTCGCGAACTAAGGAAATGAGATAAATCTATCGTCTTCTAGTATGAGTGAAACTCATTCAGTGGGAAAAACATTGAACTATGCTTATAAAAATTAAATTTGTTTTTGCATGACTAAAACAAAAGCATGGAGCACGCTCTTCTATACAGTCACGTTATAAATTCTTGAATTTGGCGCGCCCCATCCTTTTCTTTTTAGTCCTGCATAAATGCATAAACAAAATTATTTCCTTTTTTTACTTTTTAGTACAAATTGTTTAAGAAAAGTATATTTTAAGAAAGTTTTTTAATTATTTTTTTCAAGTTAGTTCGGTGTTCTGATACTAATGTTTTGTCACCCAAATCCTAACGTGTTCTGTAACCTGTCTAACGCAACATCGTTGCAGGCTAGTATATATTTTAGGATAAAGAAATCCATATTAAAAGAAATATTAAAATATGTTTTTGAAATATATAAACAAACAGAAATATAGAAAAGTAATAACGGAATATTCTATTGTCACCAGACTTACGTTGTTGTGCAAAGTTTCATCATTGTGTAACGTCGGAAAATGAGTTAAATATACGTAGCAAGATTTGAGGACACCACGAACCATGGTGAACTAAAGAAAAGTTTGTAAGAACAAGGAAAGACTCCAACCTTATCTCTCCAATGCAAAACCTGATATCTCAAAATGATTCTTTTTAAAGTTTATTTGCATTCTAGAGCCTGCACAGACAAATATATAAGATCGTCGTAAATTTTATAGATAATATCCCTGGGCGGTGATTCTTCCGAGGCAAAAGATAAGCCAGGATATAACTCAAGGTATTATTTCAGTAGTGACCTGGAGAAACTGACGAAACCCCTGGAAAATCTCAGTCAGAATAATCTCGAAGAGTCTCGAAAAGATAACAATTTTATATAAAATGTAGTCCAAGAAACAACGGGTTATATAGCCTATGAACCCTGCTCAGTAGTTCTCTGACTACATCTTACACTAAGAATTGAACGATCTAGGTTTAATCTTCCCCAGGAAATATAAGAATTTTGACATCGACTTAATGTCAGAAGTCCTTCGCGTAATTTTTTATTAGCATACATACATGAGAAAACCTTTCTCAAATACAATGCGACGAACTAATTGTCATAGGGCATCTACAACTTCTATGCGCTCTCGAGTTTATTACTCCTCAGAGCAAATTAGTTTTTCTTTGCTTAACTAAGAGTGCCAGGCTATGCAAAATAGAGAAACTGCCTTGAGTTAAAAAAAACAACCTCTAAGTATGGTTTGACTGAGAGGAAACAATGTGTGTGTGTACCATAACATCCTCTTCTCTCTTTTTGCTATATATTCAACCATGTATAAAAGAAAGAAGCCACCTACACAGCATGTGAATACTGTATGTCTAGAAAATTTACGACTGCTCTTGTAGAGAATGACATGTGAAAGACTGTATTAAGAATGCAACGCAGAATAAGAGAATTACTTAGAGTGGCTAGAGGACAGGGAAGGAAATGAGGCTGTAATAATGAATGAAGTCTCGGAGAGCGCTACTTCGTGTCTGATGAGTTTCTGTATGTGAGTGAACGCTTAAGTGAAAGAGAGAGGATTCGAGTTGTATAGAAACAGTTGGTTAAAGAGAAAGCAGAAAGAATAAATCAAATAAGAGCACAGGAATTTATATGAAATTGCAATCCTCATCGCGTACTTTTACTCATTTTCAAAATTATGTACTCGAAAAATAGATGCACTACAGACAAAACCGAAAGAAATTGATCTGAAGATGTCACCAGTTACTTTGTGTGTACCAGAGCTGAACGGGTAAAGTTTTGGACCCGGCCACCTAGTCAAGTTTTGGACCGGATCATCGGGTTTATACTTGGGACCCGGCCAGATCAGGTGACTCGATTTCGATGCAGTGACCCGGAAAGAAAGGCAGAGTTTCCATGAATTTTTATTATTTTCATATTATGGTGTTTGAACAGTGTTTCTGGTTGACCGACACTAGGGTTTTATTCCCCAGAGCACGAAACACTCGACGCTGAAATGCTGCTAACAATAGTAATACCATATGGAAATAGTCTCGAATACCCGAAAACAACAAAAACACCCCGAGGAATGTTCAAACAACCATCGAATGGTGTAGTCTGAAGCGTTCGTTAGTCAATATTCCATCATCAGGTTGCCGGATCACAATATGAATTTGATATTTAGGTCACGATCGGATAAATCGGGCATTCCGGGTAAGGTTTAGAACCGGGTTACTGGATCAATCGGGTTACCTATGTGCCGGTCAGCCAGGGTCATTACAAGTCAGAATTAGCCTTGAATGTTGGAGTTTTTCCAGTTTCAGAGCGAGATTGTGACAAAAAAAAAGAAGGCGCTGGAAGCAACAAATCTATTTAAACTGTTGTGGTTTCTTCAAGTGATTTTATTGGCTCTAAATTTATTAGGACTATAATTTTTATAAATTACTGAAAATTAATATTTAAATTTGGTTTCACTGCAATATTTCACTAAATACCGGATTTACACAGCAAAATATCTGAAAAAAATATTGAGCAAATATAGTATTTACCAAGTTTAAAGTGGCCCTCATGAAATATACAAGGGGTGATCAGAAGGTTCGTAGAATGTGAAGCAAGAAATAGAGTGAATCGAATGGTAATTTCATCCCTTGTATTATTAGGTTGTTTTCTGTTTCAGATTAGTCATATTGTGAAGTGTATCAGCACAAATATTGAAATGGACCCCGTGCCGTTTTCTGGTATATATGTTTGAAGCATAAGTCCCCTCAGGACATTTAAGATATGCGTGAAACATTAGGCGTTCCCGGATAATTTCACAATGAACAGCAGAGTTTCACCCTTAGAGAATATCCTATCAAGATGACCTCACTAAGATCGTCCTCATTCATGAATCATAGAAGAAATTATCCCCAAAAATGGTGATCGGAGGTAAACGGAAGCATTGTGCATCTAGAATGGCTTTACGAGTATTTCATTTGGTAGCACACCATCAATTTTTCGATAACACTTCATTATTGAAACTGTCTCTACGCTATGAGCATTCAGAGTGTTAGCACACGGAGAGAAAGCATACAGGGGAAGTTTTTGTGAGAAATGTGACCATGGATGAGACGTCCTACAGTTCCATCATTTTAGTTTTGAAAGCAGACAACAATGCATGAACAGGGAACGAACCTGTCTCTCTGAGTGCAAGAATTTCCATATGATACCATAATCTTCCAAATTTTGGTCAGAGTTTTCTAGGATAGCTGAGGACTGTTGACGATGAACCATTTTCAGCACAGGGGGAATATTACATGGAACTGCTTCTAAAAATTAATAGCAATTTGAACGAAACAATTATGGGTAAATGACGTAGGAAATTGTCAAAGAGACTGCCGACAACAACATGCTATGAAGAAAAGGGCAGGTCCAAATTTGCATGAATATGACGGCCTTCCATATAAACAAATATAATATACGTAATCATTATAATCCAATCAAGCAATGGCATTCTCTCTGATTGATGACAAACAAAACAAACGTGCATTAAAATGTCATCATTACACCTAACATACATGATTATACTATGCGGTCGAAGTAAGAAAACAGGGCTACATCCTCTTCAAATCTTACAAAACCGAGCCTTGCGCATTCTATGCGATTTCCCACCACGTCATCCAAGTCTAGAAACTTTTTATACCGAATATCTTCCCAATTCAATCAATGTGTAAACAAGCCGCAAATGTATTCAACGGTATTAAGAAACATATTCATCAATACAGTCAGTTCACTTTGAACAAAGAACTACATTCCTACAATACCAGAAGTCAAGCACTTGTTCATCTCGAATATACGATTCAACATTTTATGGCGTAAATGAACTCAGAAACTATTTAGCTCGGTGTTATAATGATATTCCGGACGAGTGTCGACGATCTGCGTCTCTGACTGTATTTAGAAAACAAATAAGCAAAATATTGTGGGTACAATTGAAAGGGGAATGAAAGTGGAGTAGACTGTATGTGTCACTATTTTTTAACTTCTTTTCTTTTGTGTCCGTGTCTTCGAATCTTCAGTGAAGAAAATCACTGTATTATGCTTTACCTTAAAGATTACCTAAACTTCGAACATCGATATGTCACCTAAGACGTACCTGGAAGATCAGAAATAGTTCCTACCAGCACCGACGACCTTCTGCCAACGTTCTGGAAGGCCATAGATTCCATCGCGGTAGAACTTGGTGGGCCGTGAAGCGAAGAAGATATCAAGTGCATTTTGCACCTCTACTAGGGATTTGAACTGGCGTCCTCTAAGGTGATTGTCCAAGGAATGGAACAGGTGAAAATCGGACGGTGCAAAGTCCGGGGAGTATGGCGGATGCAATAGTGTTTCCCATCCAAGGCGTAGAATGGTGTCCCGGGTCATCTTAGCCACGTGGGGTTTAGCGTTGTCCTATAACAGGAGGACCTCTTTGCGATTCAGACATGCTGACTCCAGAATTTTGAGTTTTTTTTGAACACGGCTCAACTGCTGACAGTACACAGTTGCATTGATGCTCTGACCAGCTGGTAGCAGTTCCTGATGCACGATGCCGCGAGCAGTCCACCAAACACACGGGATAACCTTCTTCTGGTGCAGTGCCGGTTTCGGTTGTTTTGGAACCGGTTCATGGGATGCTAACCAATGATGACGACATCGTGGAGCTTCGTACAGGACCCACTTCTCATCACATGTCAACACCCTGTCCAGAAATGGCCCCTTCCTCAGACGAGACAGCAAAGAAATACAGGTGTCTGCTCGCGTTGCCTTCTGGCCCGGAGTCAAATTATGTGGGACCCATCGACCCAACTTGTAGTGCTTCCCAAGATGATGGAGGTGCTGCCGAATGGTTTCTCCACTCACACTGAATTGTAGTCCCAGTTCCTCACATGTCTGGCCACTGTTCGCCTCAACTGCTGCCTGAAGATCTTCATTTGGTACCTGTGTTGGTCTTCCTGCACGTGGTGCATCTTCGAGTGTTTCGTCACCGTCCTTAAACTTGGTAAACCACCGCTGCACTGTCCGCGTAGTCACGACACCCTCACCAAAGGCCTGGCATATCTTCCGCCCTGCTGCAGCTGCGTTTGACCCCAGTTTGAACTCGTACAGCATACACGCCCTTATGAGGCTCTGTGGAGGTCCCATGTTCACTCTGTCCTTCCGCACGTTCACGGTGTAACTGAACTTCCACAACCAGGTAGTATGTTGGCTATACCCACACCAACAACTGACCTTCACCTGATCTCCATTCGCATTCAACTCACGGTGTGAAGGCCAATTGAACACAGACCTCCACAAAAAGCGACAAAACTTTTTTGGTTCCCTTATATATTTAACAAAAAAAAATAATATTTTTGAGGTGTGGAAATACGTAGTAGGTTTCCACATTTCGTGTCTCGCTTTTCTGGTTAATTGACCTCTAGGTATTGGTGTCATGCAAAACATGGTATACTTTTAGAACATGCAAAAACGTTAAAATGATGTTAACATGACATTTAATGAGAGGTCGCGATCAATATAAGAATACGTATCAAAAGAAGGAAGGGAACACGCAGAGAGAGTTTTTTTTGGTGAGAAACGAAACAGCATGCAACAAATGCATTTCTTCTGAATGTGAAACTTTCACGCTAAAAATATTATATATAACTTTTACGATATAATGAACTGACTGGAAGTTGGATTCTTTCAGAAATGCTTTAATTAGCATAAAAAGATTAATGAATATGCAATGTTTTAGGTAATATGGAACCTTTGATGCGATATATTTTTTCTCCTTTCTTGTGATCTCCTTTTGTTTAAGATTTCACAAGGATAACAAATTTAGAAATATAATTTTAGGAAACTTTCTGATTTAGGATAAGGATTTGACATAGTATTTGAAAGAAAATCACATTCTATTGTAAAACCGTAATCACCGTAAAGTTCCCAGTATATCATTTCAAATAGGGAAGAAAAGAATTCACAAAATATTAGTAATTAATCATTGAACGAAAGCCACATGGAAATAGGGCAAAGTTTTCAAACACGTTCAGTTTCGGTTACCTCACATCGTTCTAGTTCTGTGCCATTCTTTATAAGTGACTACATTCATGTGGCATACAGCTAACTGGACCGAACACATCCAAGAAATTTAATGATAGTTTTCACTTAACCTAGTGGCTCAGATATTTAACATTTTCAACTGGGTAAGTATCAAAGTGTAGCTCTGGTCAATCACTTCCTTACAAATATTATTACTGAATTTTCCGTATCATATTTCAATTACTTAATATTCAAACAATGTACTATTCATTTATATACACCCGAGGATTAAACTAACCTACGTGTTACTCATAATTTGTAAACAGAAAGGTATGGTAATAAGTTGGAAGTGCTTGGAAGTAATAAGTTGGAATAAGAAAAAGTAAAAAAATAATTTTGTTTATGCATGACTAAAAATAAAAGCATGGGACGTGCCAATTCCAGAATTTAAAAGAGACGTTATATGAGAGTGCCTCTCATGCTTTTGTTTTTAGTCATGCGTAAATACAATTATTTTTTTCCTTTTTAATACGAATTGTTTAAGAAGTTTATTTATTTTTTTTATGATTGATATCCTCTGACTCATAACTTGGAATTGTACTAAAAGATCGGAACTATTGTAATTTTATATTTATACTATTATTTATGTTTAATGCACTGGTACCTTCAGTCCAGTGGAGCGAAAGTTCCTTGAGTTATGGTTCAATTAAGGCTATTTATTGTCTGCCGCCATCGGCCCGGAAGTGAAAGCCCTGCGTTGTGGTTGTTGGGATCATTCCGATCTCGAGGTATATATGATTAAAAATCATTTGCTAAATTTGTTTGCCAGTAACAAAGATGTTTTCGTTTTAAATTTAAATTTTGTCAGTCTACTATTTGGTAATGTGCTGTTCAGTTATCTACGACATTCTTGCATTAACTTTAGACTTCTACGATATTTCTCATCCAACAAAGAGCATCAGCACTTCACTTAATTCATGTATTTAATGGAAAATATATTGTTAACACTATTAGAAAACCAGATTATCAGTTCTATGCTATCAGGAATTTTTCTTCTACATTCTACGTCTACACATTTATTTTTACTCTGAATAGTGTGCGGAAAATAGAACACTGGAAAATTCGTTAGGTTAAAAAGGCTATTCGGACAAATATAGCCACTCACTTCAATATCCCTCGAGTACAGGAGAAGGAGGGAAGAAGCACTACCGTTCACTTAAATAATATTTACTGCATATCTTTGGCGAACCGAAGGGAATCTAGAGTTTCGAGATATGTCAGCGAATTGTTCATCTATTTTAGTATTTAATTTCGAACTACTGCACTCAAAGAAGAAAGAAGTTTATCACACCATAAAACAAAGATTCACATTATTTTTGTACGTTGCAATAGTTACCAATTTCCTTTGCGACGAAGAGATGACAAGTTAATGGTGGTAGCTTGAACCATTGATGGATTGTTTTCCGGAGCAGTTGTGCGGGAGAAGTGCACAAATGCCAACGCAACATGTTATTTTACACGTCGGATAACCAAGCTCTCATTTCGTTTCCTCAAGCGAAATCTACACCTACACGCAGAAAAATATCAATCTAACATTGGAATGTATACAGAAAATAAGCTATTGAAAACAAAACTGCGTTTCCAAGGAAACTTAAACTAGATCTTCCTACAATATTCAATTGTTTGCGTGAGGATTTCATAATATTTTTTAGGAAAAGAAATTTAATATCTGTTAGATCATGCAGGGAAACATACAGAATGTTTACGCAAGTTATGAAAATAAAAAAGTACACTGCGGAACATCCCACGCTTAACCACATTACCAGAGAGAGAGAGAGAGAGAGAGAGAGTAGGCAGGCTATTAATATAATAAATGAAAGAAAAAAATAAATTACTTTTTGTCTACGTACGAACCCTGGATGAAAGAGTGGTACTGGTAAACGCAACTATCTCCATCTATGATCAATATCATGAACTATAACTCCTCGGGGATAGTAGTGACATCTATTCGGAAGTATGAAGAACGTCTATCAGTAAACTTCGACATGTTTGTTTCATCCTTAGATGACAGCAAGTCGGAAAACTAAACCAAGGAACATGAATTTGAACGCTGGTGTGGTTTTTTAGTTGTTGTTTTTTTAACGAAAATAACTTTTTTCTTTTATATATAATTAGTGAACAAACGCATGTGGAGAAGTCAGCTTCGTTATTTTTTAACTGCACACACGATTAACTTGTGTTTTCACAAGCAGTCCAGTAAAGATAGGATTGAGAAAGGAACAAAT